>JBBDGP010000597.1:3525000-3742500 GCA_037952835.1 Lithobates septentrionalis
TGCGAGAAATGCAGGGAGATTGACACAATATCGCGGTCACCTACTGTAATTGTGAATAAAATATACATATACAAGTAATGTTAAATAGTAATTAAAAAAAAAAAAACTATTACAGGTATTTATTTTAGCTTCAGTCGTGCACATTTGTACAGGCTGCTCTCCTGCACTGCAATGGGAGAAACTCCCAGTGTGCATTAAACGCTACAGCAAGTCAGATAGAGCCCGACTCATTTCCTGACCGGAGGACATCCAGCATCATCCAGCTGTTTCCTCTCCAGTCTCACTGTCCCTAGCTTGTCCCTTTTATTAATTACATTTCAGTTCTTTCAATCATGGATGATCAGCATCACATGTGGGAATAACCTAGGATGGTCTGCATGTCAATGCAGCCTAATACATGCAGAACGCCCATTCATCAGGGCATTTTAATATTTGCATAACGGATACCAAGAACCAGTCCACTGCATGAAAGTCTAACAGTTCTTGAAAAAGATGCAGGATTCTACAAGGTTTTTTTTAATGCACAGCACCCTGTTGGCCCCTCCCACCAGTTTTGATCTATCTGCATTACATAGAGGTATCCTCCCCATTTTGAGGTCATGTGGACTGGTATGGTTCAGGAAGGGGAGTGGGGGGCACAGCTGCATTAGTAGGTTGTATGCATATATGTTATTAACCACTTCAGCTCAGGAAAGGTTTACCTCCCTTCATGACTAGGGATGGGCCGAACACTCCCCCATTTTGGTTCGCACCAGAACATACCGAACAGGCAAAAAATTAGGCAGAACACACGAACACCGTTAAAGTCTATGGGACACGAACATGAATAATCAAAAGTGCACATTTTAAAGGCTTATATGCAAGTTATTGTCATAAAAAGTGAAAGGAAATAAAAGTAGATGTGGCGCTGTTCTATTGTTAGCAGATTATTATTTGGAGGTGATAGTAAATCCACTTCCCTTAGTGGAAAAAACCATGGAAGAAAGGAGGATAGAATACAGCGTTAGCTGTTTGTGAAGTGCTCCCATCATCTGGAGCGCTCCAGATGACGTCAGAGTGATGAAACGCGTAGGGCAGAGTCAGCATACGTCCTTGCATCACTTCCGGCTACAGGTGCTGGTGTCAGCAATACAGGCTTATGTTATTCCTACCGAATGTGAGTACCTCTCTATGCGTTTGTACAATAAACAGTTTGATACAGTATTACGTTATTTGGGCTCCCTCTCTCTTTCATGACGTTCAATACATAATGGAATCTCCTCATATTCAACAATAAGGACGGTTTTAGATCCTATATTGCTACACAGTGGCACATGCTGTGGATGTCTTAGACCCCAGGAGGGGGAGAAGGATCTGGTGAGTGCAGCCGTAACAGGAGCACGAATAAGGCACGCACGGTGTGATTACTCACTGAAAAGTCCACTAGTTTAGAAAACGAATTCCTTCACTGGCACAATAGCACTTTATTGATTTATTGATTTTTATAGTTTTTTACCTAATTGGTGTTTTTTCAATGGCATGATTAGCACTTTATTGATCTTATATTTTTGTATTATCAAGATGAGATGGTCATTGTTGTAGAATTGTATGTACGGAGAATCTTCTTATAATTCTCCAGTAACATTCACTTCAGATTGGTTTTGTATACACATTATATTTTTTTTGTTTAACCATATCGGAACACTACACTTCATTTGTAATTTTGTTTCTATTATATATTTTATTAATTCTTTAAGTTCTGTCTACACTGAGTTCTAAAAGAACTACACATCATTTTTGCAACTGAGTGGAAAAGACCAAATTGGAACACTCAGTTATTCAAACATATTATATTTTTATTTTTATAATTTTTTTATTTACACCTAATTGAGGTTACTGGGAGCACTTCACAAACAGCTAATGCTGTATTCTATCCTCCTTTCTCCCATGGTTTTTTCCACTAAGGGAAGTGGGTTTACTATCACCTCCAAATAATTATCTGCTAACAATAGAACAGCGCCACATTGTCATAAGAAGTGTTTGGGGACCCGGGTCCTGCCCCAGGGGACATGTATCAATGCAAAAAAATTTTTTAAAAACGTCCGTTTTTTTGGGAGCAGTGATTTTAATAATGCTTAAAGTAAAACAATAAATGCGAAATATTCCTTTAAATTTTGTACCTGGGGGGTGTCTATAGTATGCCTGTAAAGTGATGCATTTTTCCCATGTTTAGAACAGTCCCTGCACAAAATGACATTTCTAAAGGAAAAAAGTCATTTAAAAGTACTTGCGGCTATAATAAATTGTCGGTCCCAGCAATACAGATAAAAGTCATTGAAAAAAAACGGCATGGGATCCCCCCTTCTATTACCAGGCCCTTTGGGTCACGTATGAATATTAACGGGAACCCTGAACCAAAATAAAAAAAAAATAATTGCATGGGGGTCCCCCCAAATTTCATACCAGGCCCTTCAGATCTGGTATGGATATTAAGGGGAACCCTGTGCCAAATTATTTTTAAAAAATGGAGTAACGGTCCCCCTCAAAATCCATACCAGACCTGAGGGTCTGGTATGGATTTTAAAGGGAACCCTGCACCAAATTTTTTAAAAAAATGGCGTGTGGGTCCCCCCAAAAATCCATTCCAGACCCTTATCCGAGCACGCAATCTGGTAGGCTGCAGGAAAAGAGGGGGGGATGAAAGAGCACCCCCCTGAATCATACCAGGACACATGACCTCAACATGGGGAGAGTGCTTTGAGGTAGCCCCCCAAAGCACCTTGTCCCCATGTTGATGGGGACAAGGGCCTCATCCCCACAACCCTTGCCCAGTGGTTGTGGGGGTCTGCGGGCGGGGGGCTTATTGGAATCTGGAAGCCCCCTTTAACAAGGGGACCCCCAGATCCCGGCCTCCCCCTCTGTGTGAAATGGTAATGGGGTACAAATGTAGCCCTACCATTTCACAAAAAAAGTGTCAAAATGTTAAAAAAGACAAGACACAGCTTGGGACAAGTCCTTTACTAAAAAATAAAAAAATAAAAATGTCCCATGAAGTCCATTCATCTTCTTATCTCGCGCCGCCGACAGACCGAAAAAGAAAAAAAAAAACAAAGCCGCGACCGACCTGCCTCCATGGGAGGCACTTGCCATATGACACATCTTCGCTTTGACGGTTCTTATATAACTGAGGACGGGGCCACACAGTGATGTTCCTGGGTGACCCTGCCCCCCTCTGACACACGGGGACTTCCCCATGGCTTTCCCGGGGTGTCAGAGGGGGGGTTGGGCCTCCCGGTTATGTAAACCAGATTCCGATAAGCCCCCTGCCCGCAGACCCCCACAACCACCGGACAAGGGCTGTGGGGATGATGCCCTTGTGCCCATCAACATGGGGACAAGGTGATTTGGGGGCTACCCCAAAGCACTCTCCCCATGTTGAGGGCATGTGGCCTAGTACGGTTCAGGGGGGCGCTCTCTCGCCCCCCTCTTTTCCTGCGGCCAGCCAGGTTGCTTTCTTGGATAAGGGTCTGGTATGGATTTTTGGGGGGACCCCCACGCCATTTTTTTTTAAATTTGGCGAGGGGTTCCCCTTAAAATCCATACCAGACCTGAAGGGCCTTGTAATGGACTGGGGGGATCCTATGGCGTTTTTTTCAATGACTTTTATCTGTATTGCTGGGACCGGCAATTCATTTTAGCCGCGAGTAGTTTTACATGTCTCCTAGGGCAGGACCCGGGTCCCCAAACACTTTTTATGACAATAACTTGAATATAAGCCTTAAAAATGAACAGTTTTGATTTTTTATGTTAATGTCCCATAGACTTTAATGGTGTTCCGGCGGCTTTTGAATTTGCCCCGAACACCGCATATTGTTCGGTGTTCTGCAGAACATCCGAACAACCAAAGTTCGGCCTGAACTTATGCTCGGGACAAATGGTTCGCCCATCCCTATTTATGACCAGGCCATTTTTTGTGATAAGGCACTGCGTTACTTTAACTGACAATTGTGTGGTCGTGTAACGCTGCATCCAAAAAAAATTAATGTCCTTTTTTTCCCTCCACAAATAGAGCTTTCTTTTGGTGGTATTTGATCACCTCTGCGGTTTTTATTTTTTTGTGCCTTAAAACAAAAAATCTGACAATTTTGAAAGAAAAATGAAAAAAAAAAAACAATATTTTTTACTTTCTGCTATAAAAACGCATCCAATAAAAAAAAATTGAAAAAATCGAATTTCTTCATAATTTTAGGCCAAAATGTATTCTGGTACATATTTTTGGTAAAAAAAATCTCAATAAGCGTATATTGATTGGTTTGCGCAAAAGTTATAGCATCTACAAACTATGGGATATTTTAATGGAATTTTTATTTATTTATTTTTACTAGTAATGGCTGTGTTCATCGACTTATAGCGGGGCTGCAACATTGCGGCGGACAAATCGAACACTAAGTGACACTTTTTTGGAACCAGAGACACTAATACAGTAATCAGTGCTAACAACATGCACTGTCGTTGTACGAATGACACTGGCTGGGAAGGGGTTAACTTCAGGAGCAATCAAGGGGTTAACTGTGGGCCTAACCTGTGCTTGGTCACTGTGTGGAAGGTGCTTGTACTATGGGAAGGCAGAGATCCGTGTTCATGCTTTGCAGAAACACAGGATCAATACCCTCCCTACTGAAAGAACAGCAGTCTGCCTTGTTTACATAGGCAGACTGCCATTCTGCTTGTGTCCCGAACGATCAGCGGGTCCCGGCAGACATTGAGTCTGCCAGACCCGCTGATCAGCTCCCGCTGTGTCCAATCACAGCTGGAGCAGGTCGCCAGCGGTGCACGTGCTAGCCCCAGACCTGGAAGTGCAGGATCACACAGTAGCCTTTTTTCCACCGTATATATATGGTATACGGTTGGCAAGCGGTTAAAGGAATTTTGCATTTTTAATTTTCCACTTTAAGCATTATTAAAAGCACTGCTCCCCACCAAATGGAATTTTTACAAAAATCTGTTTTGGTTTGGTACACGTTATCCTGTTATCCAGGGCAGTGCCCAGCCCTCGTGTCATTTGTTTGAAAATCTGTTTCCTATTAGCCTAGAAAATGGCCAGAACAAATTTTTAACATTTAGCTCCAATTGATTTTAATAGAGTTCAAATTCACAATCCCAAACTTTTGTAATGTTTGTCAAACCTGCCTCGTACTAAATCCAGGCATGTCCACACATTCCTAATTGTAAGGCAATTTTGCTTCCACTGGGTTCACACCATATGCAGTATCTAGGTAGCTAGGCACTGGCATGTTTTTCTATGTTATTTCAAGCTCAAAAAGAAGATTGAAACAGAAGATCAGTTTCTGGAACTTCTGGATGCTGTAAATAGCTGTAGAACACCTGTCGGGGAAGGTCATGTTGAATGATAGCAGTTTACTGGATCTGGGGTCCACTAGGTGCCCGAAATGGGACAAGTTCCGTGAGGCCCAGGGCCACAACATCTGGTTGGTGAGACTTGTTGGCACTTTGGGATTGCAGAGGAAGGAGGTCATCAGTGAGCATTCAGATTTAAGTGCGCATTCACGGGACAGCTTCCGCCATAACCGCCGGAGCTGTGACATGGACCCTAACAGGCGAGCAGGTTTTACCTTCACATTCGCGTTCCAGAGAAGGCTATTCGGGTGTACAGGTGCCAGCCAGATTTTTTTTATCTCCATCCATTTATTGTACGACCTTTGGGGGAACCAGGAGACTATCGGTCTTAATTGAGCTGCTTGGTAGTATTTAACTAAGTTGCGGAACGCCAGGCCACCCTCGGTGCGTGACGCCATCATGACAGAGCGTGGGACCTTGCGTCGCTTGTAGTTCCACATATATCGCAGGAGGTCAGCTTGTAGGGTACACAGGTGAGCATAGGGGATGGGGATAGGTAGAGTCTGGAATAGGTATAGGAGCTTAGGGAGGAGGACCATTTTAACCGATGTGATCCGGCCCAAAAGGGAGATTTGGTGAGTCTTCCATTTTTGGACCAGCTCCCTAATTAAACTATATAAGGGAGGGAAGTTGGCCTGGTATAGGGAGGCAAAGGATGGGGTGGAGTTGACCCCCAGATATTTTAGGGAAACACATTCCCAATTATAGGGGAACTCGGACTGCAGATGGAGGAGTTCTGTCTCAGGGATGTTGAGTGGGAGGGCCATGGACTTTGATGTATTTGTTGTGTAGCCCGAAATTGCACTATATTTGTCAAGTTCAGCTTGTAGGTTGGGCAAGGAAATCTGGGGTTGGGTCAGGGTGAGGGTGATGTCATCAGCAAACAGGGATATTTTACATTTTTTCCCCCTCACCGGTATGCCCTGAATATCTGGATTACCCCGAATAGTCTCCCCTAGAGGCTCGACGTACAAGGCGAAAAGCAGGGGGGAGAGCGGACAACCCTGGCGGTGCCGATGGTTGCTGGGAAGGTGGATGAGGTGGCGAATGGAGTTATTACCTGCGAGATGGGGTTAGTGTAAATGTGTTGAACTGCCTGCAGAAAAGGTCCCCTGAACCCCATGTGGAGTAAGGTGGCGAACATAAACGGCCAGCAAAGTCGGTCAAATGCCTTTTCTGCATCTAGGCTCAGGATCAGGGATTCCAAATTGTCTCTATTGGCCACATCGATTAGGTCTATGACCTTTCTCGTGTTGTCCCCTGCGAGGGGAACGAAGCCCACCTGGTCCTTATGGACCAGGGAAGGTAGTATCGTGTTCAGGCGGATCAAAAGGATTTTTGTGAAGATTTTTAGATCAGAATTTAACAGGGCTATGGGTCGCAGGATGAGGGGTCTTTGTCTGGCTTGGGGATTAGGGTGATGAAGGATCTTTGCATATCAGTTGGGATGGGGGTCTGCTGAAGGAAGGCATTATAGAGTTTAGTCATGTGCAGGAACAATAGGGGGAGGAAGGTTTTGTGGTATTCCTATGGCAACCCGTCCAGTCCAGGAGACTTGTGGGCAGTTAAGGCTTTTATGGATAATGTGAGTTCCTCATCGGTGATGGGAGCGCTTAACATGAGTAGGTCTGAAGCTTTAAGCTTTAAGGGGGATTCCAGCTTGCTCTAGATATTGTGTTATTCTACAGACTAGGTCAGGTGTGGGGGGGTTATGTGGTATCTCCGGTCTGTTGTACAGGTCCGTGTAGAAGTCTGTGAATGTGTCCACTATGTCTTGGGGATGAGACAGAGTGGTGCCTGATCTGCTCTTAACTTGATGTGGGGTTGAGGTGAGCGTATGGTCAGCTAGCTTTCTGGCCAGTAGTGCTTGTTCCTTAGTACCCTTATCATAGTATAGCTGCTTCAAACAGATCAGCGCTTTCTCTCCCTGACCCATCGCAAGTTCCCTGACCGTTGACCGTATGCGAGTGATTCGTTTAAGGAGTGAAAGAGATGGAGAGGATTGCAATCGGGCCTCTAGGACCCTTAGTTGTGTTTCAGCCTGTAGCTTTGAAGCCTTGGCATCTTTCTTAAGAGCCGAGGAGAGGGCCAGACAATGATCCCTAAGAACAGTCTTATGGGCGGCCCAGAGTGTGGTAAGGGAGACATCTGGTGTGTCATTCTCTGCAAAGTGATACTTTAGAGTGGACTCTAGTTCAGTCTTGGAGGGGACGTGCTGCAAAAGAATGTTGTTCAGTTACCAATTGTAGGGCCTACACAGGGGGGTGTCCAGTTTCAGTGTCATTGTAATGGGGGCGTGATCAGGCCAGGAGATGGGGAGTATCTGTGCGGAATTGGTGATGCGGAGCGTGTTGTTATTAACCATGAGGTACTCAATGCGCGAGTGGGTGTGGTGAGGGGCCGAAGAAGGTGTACTGGCAATCGCCTGGATGGAGAGCCCTGAGTCTGGCAATCGGCGGAAGAGCTTAGAGTCCCTTAGGTCTCGAGTTTCCGAAGCCCGGGGGTTCACCACGAGGCGATTGCAAGCCACGTATTGGGAGAGGTTAAAGTTCCCCCCCGGTTACGAGGAAGTCGTGAGGTGTTCGGGATAAGTACGTGAGGACCTTGGCTAGGAAATTATGTTGGCGGGTGTTCCGGGTGTAGAAGGTGCAAAAGGTGACTTCTTGTGTCTGCCAGAGACCACGGAGGATAATGTAGTGACCCTGGGGGTCCAGGTAGGAGGTATTGCAGGTGAACGGGGATGCCCGTTTGAAAAGTTTGGCAACACCTGCTCTTTTGCATGGGCTGAAGGCCTGGTATTTTTGGGGGTAATGCCTGGAAGCGAAGGTGAAGGAGTCCCCCCTGCAGAAGTAGGTTTCTTGTATCATGATAACGTCAGCCCCCGACTGCCTAAATTCCTGAAGTGCCAAGTGTCTTTTCCTGTTAGAGTTAAGGCCGTGGACATTTAGTGACATTATCTTAGCCATTGTGTGGGGTATAGTGGGCTGCGGTTATACTTACCTGTATCTGTAGACGGTGGATCTGGGAGCGTGGCATGCACGGGTGGAGAGCCGTTGGCCATCGAGGTTCTCGTGGAAATACAACCTGCGGGTAGTAGAGAAAGAGGGATCTAGAGAAAAGAAAAGGGGTTAGAGCAAAGAACACACAACTGGTAAAACAATCGTCATCAAGTAGGCCCTTTGAAACATCTAAGTCTCAGGGTACCTACAATTCCTTTATGACCATCTGACCAGGGAGTCCAGAAAGTTTGGGTCGGGGGGGCACGGGGGTGTGGGAAAAACACTCAACTATAGGGGCTTTAAGAAAAGGAACCTTCGGTAGTAAAGCAAGGGGACTTGGTGAACAGAAAGTCAACCTCTTCTGAGTCTCTGCCAAGACTAGCCCATAGTGTAAATCAAGGATAAAGCAAGGGCAACCAGGGAGTGGTGAAGGGGAGAGCGAGGAGTGGCCCATGGAGTGGAATCAAGTTATAGTGTGGGCCAGGTTCCGGTGTCCACTGCCCAACTAGATCAAGCATTTTTGTGCTTATTGGGTTTGCGGGAGGGGTCCGGTCCCCTGGGCTATTTAGAGGAAGAGACCTTCTGCCAGACCACTAGCGGGGGGGGGGGGGGCGGAGTAGCCACCAGGTCCCATTCTGGTAACTGGGGGATGGGGATATCCAGGGTGTCGCAGAAGGTGTGCAAGTCTTCTGGGTAGCGTAAGGTAGCGAATGTCCCCTGGTGTCTCACCGTCAAGCTGAAGGGGTAACCCCACCTGTAGATAATGTCCTTGACTTGAAGGATGTGGAGAAGGCGTTGCAGTAGCCGTCGTTTCTGTAGCGTGATTCAGGAAAGGTCCAGATAAATCTGTATCGGGTTGTTATTGAAGACCAACTTGCGGATGGAGCGGGCTTTCCACATGATATCTTCTTTCAATGGGTAGGAGTGTACCCGGCAGATGACATCACGTGGTTTGGAAGCGGGCCTGAGGGCTCTGTGGGCTCTGTCCATTTCAATTTCAATGTGCTTGTCTGCAGATTCCCCCAGTAGGTTGTTAAACAGGGCCTGAAGGGTGGACTGTAGGTCTTCTGCTTCTTCCGCTTCAGGCAGGCCCCGGACATGGATATTCTTCCGTCACCCCCTGATGTCCAGGTCTTCGACATGGCGTTGCATGTCTCTCAGCATCAGGCGGTGGTCTGAGCCCTGAATTTGGGTGCGGTGTACCACTAGTTTAATCTCCTGTATCTCTTCTTCCGATATCTCCACCCTGTCAGCTAGATGTTTGAGGCCAGTATAGAGGGCCTGAATTTCAGCACGGCAGGTGGCCTTTACATCTTCTATAAGCGGTGTTAAGTCTTCCTTCGTGGGGATGGCCTTCAGATAGGATTGCCATGGTAAGGGGGGGTAGTGGGGGTGGGGCTGCTGCATTTTGGTATGAGTGGGGATGAGTGGGTGAGGGCTACTGGTGAAAGTCCTCCATAGATGTAGCAAGGCCCCTTGGGGAAGGCTGCTGAGGTAGGTCCCAGGGCTCAGACTAGATCGTGGTGTGGGAAGTCTGCGGAGCCAGGCTCCCCTTTTGTGATAGGGATCCTGCACTTGCCATTTGGGCATAGGAGGGAGCGAGGGTCCCCACAAATCCCCTGGCTGAGCTAGAGTCTCTGGAGCATGATTGCCTCTGGGCCTTGGGGGCCTTGGGGGAGGCCGGGGCAGGCCTGTCGTGGTGGTAGGGCCTACTTCCACCTACTGTATCCGGGTAGGCCTGTGAGTGTGTGGGGCCCTGGAGGGCCGGAAAGTCCTCCACTCCATAGGAGGGGGTGGGGGAGCCAAGGCTGCTGTCTTGTAGGCCAGGGTCCGATGCGGTCCGCAGCAGGTGGGGATATGCATCAGTGCACTGGGTGCATGGGGATGAAGGCTGGGTGAGGGCCTTGGCCTGTTCCACGTGCGGCATGGCGGGGGAGAGAGCTCGCTGGGAGCAACTCACCACTTGCTGGGGTCCCACTAGCTTCGGAGCCGGGGTCTGAGCCATCCGGTAGTGGTGCCTGTCTCTGCTGAGATGGGAGTGAGGAGGCCCAGGATCGCGAGGCAGTCGTGTCTGGCGCCATCTTGTCTTCCCCGCCCGGCGACATGTCGGGCGCCTTAAAATAGTGCCGAAAGGACGTTGAGGAGCCTGACGGGGGTTGAGATGATCCCCTGGCTGAGGTGGATTGGGTGGTCCGCGAGCCGCCCATGGGTGATCGTTTAATCCCTGGATCTAAATTTACTGGTAAACTAGTGAGACTCACAGGTAAAAAAGCTCTTAGGCTGTCCGCAACTGTATCAAACGTTACCAAAAAAACTGTTAGCGATCGCAGGGATCAGGCCTGACTCTGCGAACGCTGCAGTTATGTGTTTAGTGTTTTGCAAGTGACAGTGATCGATCGATACTGCACTTGGGTGGGCTGGGCTGGGCTGGGCGGAGGGGCAAAACGCAGGTGCTAGCAGGTATCTGGGCTGATCCCGCTAACACTGTGTTTTTGGGAACCATAAACTGCTGGGGACGCTAGTATAGATCTGATCAGATCAGATATTGATCCGTTCAGACACTATACCACTAAGGGAGGTGTATACTGCGTGCGTGGGTGTTAGCGGTACTGGCACTAATCTGACGCTGCCTGGGGCGATGCAGACCCTATCTGACCCTAAATACTAACTGATATCACCCGCCGGGTGATCAGGGGGTAAACCTCTATTGGGTAATAAACAGCGGGTATAAAAAACAAACTAACCAGCGTCACCCGTAACACTTATACGGTGATCACTGGTGAAAGGGTTAACTAGGGGGAAATCAGGGGGTTAAAACCTTTATTAGGTAGTATATGGGGGTACCTGGTGCTATAAAAAGCTGACGGTGAACCTAAATACCTACCTGGCTAACTAGCGTCACCTGTTACATTAATACGGCGATCAGAAAAAAGAGTGCTTAGTGACACTGGCGACAGGGGATGAAAGGGTTAACTGGGGGGTGATCAAGGGGTTAAACCTTTATTGGGGGGGTTAGGGGGGTACCCTAGACCTAAAGGGGCCTACCACTAACTGTCCTAACACGATTGCGCCCCCCGCCCACGGGAAGGGAGTAACGGACCCTTACGTTACTCTGCCTGCCCTTGCCATTCTGCCACAGTATATCTGCGTGAGGCGGTCGGCAAGTGGTTACATTAAAATCTGGCAACTCGCATTTTCATATTGCATATCTCTCTGTGGGTCTCTCTGTGGGCACTATGGACAAAATTCTAAATTACGTACAGTATCTCACAAAAGTGAGTACACCCCTCACATTTTTGTAAATATTTTATTATATCTTTCATGTGACAATGTAAATAAATAAGTGCAGCGCTACACTTATAGCGCTGCACTTATTTATTTACAGTTTTTGCTTTTCGTCTACAAGCTGTGCTGGCTGCTAGGTTGCAGGTTCACAGCGCAGTATTCCTTTAACTTTATCTTTCATGTGACAACACTGAAGAAATTAAACTTTGCTACAATGTAAAGTAGTAAGTGTACAGCTTGTACAACAGTGTAAATTTGGTGTCCCATCAAAATAACTCAACACACAGCCGGTGTCTAAACCACTGACAACAAAAGTGAGTACACCCCTAAGTGAAAATGTTCAAATTGGGCTCTAAGTGTCAATATTTTGTGTGACCACCATTATTTTCCAGCACTGCCTTAACTCTCTTGGGCATGGAGTTCATCAGAGCTTCACAGGTTGCCAATGGAGTCCTCTTCCACTCCTCCATGACGACATCATGGAGCTGGTGGGTGTTAGAGACCTTGTGCTCCTCCACCTTCCATTTAAGGAAGCACCACAGATGCTCAATAGGGTTTAGGTCTGGAGACATGCTAGGCCAGTTCATCACCTTTACCCTCAGCTTCTTTAGCAAGGCAGTGGTCGTCTTGGAGGTGTATTTGGGGTCATTATCATGTTGGAATACTGCCCTGTGTCCCAGTCTCCGAAGGGAGGGGATCATACTCTGCTTCAGTATGTCACAGTACATGTTGGCATTCATGGTTCCCTCAATGAACTGTAGCTCACTAGTGCCGACAGCACTCATGCGGCCCCAAAATATGACACTCCCACCACTATGCTTGACTGTAGGCAAGACACACTTGTCTTTGTACTCCTCACCTGGTCGCCGCCACGCATGCTTGACACCATCTGAACCAATTAAGTTTATCTTGGTCTCATCGGACCACAGGACATGGTTCAAGTAATCTATGCCCTTAATCTGCTTGTCTTCAGCAAACTGTTTGTGGGCTTTCTTGTGCATCATCTGTAGAAGAGGCTTCCTTCTGGGGTGACAGCCATGCAGACCAATTTGATGCAGTGTGGGGTGTATGGTCTGACCACTGATAGGCTGACCCCCCACCCCTTCAACCTCTGCAGCAATGCTGGTAGCACTCATACGTCTATTTCCCAAAGACAACCTCTGGATATGACGCTGAGCATGTGCACTCAACTTCTTTGGTTGAATACGATGGCCTGTTCTGAGTGGAACCTGTCCTGTTAAACCGCTGTATGGTCTTGTCCACCGTGCTGCAGCTCAGTTTCAGGGTCTAGGCAATCTTCTTATAGCCTAGGCCATCTTTATGTAGAGCAACAATTCTTTTTTTCAGATCCTCAGAGTTCTTTGCCATGAGGTGGCATGTTGAACTTCCAATGACCAGCATGAGAGAGTGAGAGCGATAACACCAAATTTAGCACATCTGCTCCCCATTCACACCTGGGACCTTACATTCACACCCGAGTTACATGACATCGGGGAAGGAAAATGGCTAAGTGGCTCAATTTGGACATTTTCACTAAGGGGTGTACTCACTTTTGTAGCTAGCGGTTTAGACATTAATGGCTGTGTGTTGAGTTATTTTGAGGGGACAGCAAATATACACTGTTATACAAGCTGTACACTCACTACTTTACATTGTAGCAAAGTGTAATTTCTTCAGTGTTGTCACATGAAAAGATATAATAAAATATTTACAAAAATGTAAGGGGTGTACTCACTCTTGTGAGATACTGTATAATGATAAAGTCTCCCAGTAGTCTGAATTCATACCACCTTGGGTCCCCTTGTAGCATTTGATCCTGCCAGTAGATCCAATATGTTTCCACTTCCTTTAACTGGCCAAGCAGTCCAGCAAAATTGGACAGTAAAGGCCTATTTACACATACAGGTAACTGCAATGACATACAGAAAACAATAGTTTTCAGTGTGTCATGTTCACACTGGAATGTAGTGTTGTGTTTCACTTAGACATTGGAGATTTGAATGTATGAAATAGTAACGAATTTCATTGAGATTTGTTCAAATTTATTTCATTTATTTGTTTTCTAACGAATTCCAAATTTTCAGATCGATTCGAATTAGAAACGGTTGAAAATTGATCGACCGATTCAAATTCTGTGTGAAGAATAGTTGGTTGTTAAGCTGCGGGCCGGAAAGCCAGCAGTCGCATCCTTAATAACCGATGAGTCCTCAGCTGTCAGCGGGCTTCCCCACTGATAGCTGAAATGTAAACAAAACAATGCCGGCAATAGAAAATTCAGAAAAAAAAATGGCATAAGGTCCCCACGCCAATATTGGGGGAGGGGCATACCAGACCCTTATCCGAGCAAGCAGGCCAGGAAAGGGGGGGGATAAGCGAGCGAGCTAAAAAATTTCATTTTTGCTGCAGCATATTTTATACATGCTACAGATGCACCACTTTACAGGCAGAGAGCTGCTGCAGTCCTGTGACGGATCACCTCGGGAAAGTCTGATCACTTATCTGAGGGAGATGTATAGTGGCTCAACACTGGCTAATGGTCTGACTGCTTTCAGGTCTTGAGTCTTGCACTCCAGGTTCTGTTTTTGCATCTATCCCCATTATATCAGCTTACCATTGCTGTAATGACAGAATTTATTTACTGTGATCAAGTCCAATTGTGAGAGGATTCATCCCAGGTGATCCGCACATGTGATTACGACAGAGGTATTCGTGCCCCCCAGTGTGGGACCCCCAGGCTCGCCAGGGCAGACCTGTACCTCTTTTGGGTCTTGGGTGTTGGCATTCTGGCAATAAAAGTATAGCTCCTGAAGCAGCAGTGGTGTTCACAGCGAAACATGTAGAGCATCAATAAGTATTCAATATAGATGGGACATGGTTTGGTTGATTATCATCCCCTGTTAAACCTGTCTGTAATTTTATAGAGCAAAATGTGCAAGATATGCATTCTGGTATATAATTTTAGATGTTTTTGTATGTTTTAAAGAGATTTTTGTATAATAAAATGTTATGTACATTATAGCCTTTGTATGGTACCATTAAAGTTCAAATAGCCTCAAAAACATTTCCTCTCTATTCTCCACACAGAATTCAAATTGGTAGATCATTTTTCGACTTATCCGAATTTGAATTTTGGATTTCATTAGGAAATTAAAGTGATTGTAAAGGCAGAAGGTTTTTTTTATCTTAATGCATTCTATGCATTAAAATAAAAAGCCTTCTGTGTGCAGCAGCCCGCCTTAGCCTCCCTAATACTTACCTGAGCCCCATCTGGATCCAGTGATGTTGTAGGAGTGGCTCGGCTCCCCTCATTGGCTGAGACAGCAGTGTGACGCCATTGGCTTCCGCTGCTGTCAATCAAGGTCAGTCAGCCAATGAGGTAAGAAAGGGGAGGGGGCGGGCCAGGCCGTGGCTTCGTGTTTGAATGTACACAGGGAGCTGTGGCTCGGTTTGGGTGCCCCCATAGCAAGCTGCTTGCTGTGGGGGCACTTAGCAGGAGTTAACCCTCTATAGTTGGGAAGATAGTGGAGAGTGGAGAGTTTAATAAAAGACCACATAGATAAGTTCTTGCTGGAAATTTTTTTTTTAAAGCGGAGTTCCACACAAAAATGAAACTTCCGCTTTTGGGAACCCTCCCCCCCTCCGGTGTCACATTTGGCACCTTTCAGGGGGAAGGGGGGTGCAGATACCTGTCTAAGACTCCCATGGGAGTCTATGCCTCTTCCTGTCCCTCGGCGCTGTCTGCTGGGAATCACACAGCTCCCAGGAGAGAGCGGGGACCACTTGGGACGCGCAGCGCGACTCGCGCATGCGCAGTAGGGAACTGGGAAGTGAAGCCGCAACGCTTCACTTCCTGATTCCCTCACCCAGGATGGCGGCGGCAGCTGCCGAGAACCGAGCGGGTTCTCGGCGTCCCCTGCCGACATCGCTGGACCCTGGGACAGGTAAGTGGCCATGTATTAAAAGTCAGCAGCTGCAGTATTTGTAGCTGCTGGCTTTTAAAATTTTATTTTTTGGCGGTTTAGGTGGACCCCCGCTTTAAGCAACAGACAGCATGGATTCATGAAAGACAGAAGTTGTCAGAAAAATCTGATTTCTTTTTACGAGGAGGTAAGTAAAACCTTAGACAAGGGAGTGGCTGCAGATGTAGTATATTTTGATTTTGCAAAAGCATTTGGTACAGTTCCACACACATGGCTAATGTGTCAGGTAAAGTCTACAGGCTTGGAAGAATCAGTTTGTAAATAGATAGGAAAGGGTCTAAAAAACTGAATTTAGAGCGTAGTAGTTAATGATTCTTATGCCTTGTACACACAGTACGATTGTTGGCCAACCAAGCGTCTGATTTTTGTCAAAAGGGCGTGTGCCAGGATCTTGTCTTGCATACTAACGGTACACAATTGTCGTGCCACAAACACGAACGTAGTGACGTACTACGAGGAATTTCAGCTCTGGAGCGCCACCCTTTGGGCCCCTTCTGCTCATTTAGTGTTTAGGAGCATTGATTCCGAGCATGCATGTTTGTACTTTTGACTTTTGTGTGATGGATTTGTGTACTGACCATACGAAAATCTGACGTCAAACCTTCGTCCGTCAAAAATTTACTAGCCTATCATCCAACATTTGTTGGCCGAAAGTTGGACAACAATGTTCAAAAGGAGCATACTAACAGTAAGATTTTAGGACAACAGTCTGTCAACAGACAATCCCCTGCCAACAATCGTACTATGTGTACAAGGCTTTACTCTGAATGGTCTAGGATTGTTAGTGATGTAACCCAAGGTTCAATGTTGAGACCCTTACTTTTTAATATATTTATAAATGATATAGGGTCTGGGATTAAATGTACCATTTCAGTCTTTGCAGATGACACCAAACTATGCAGTGGAATAATGTTCTTACAGGATGTCTCCAACTTACAAGCCAACCTCAATGCACTGTCTAATTGGGAAACAATGTGGCAAATGAGGTTTAATGTTGATAAATGTAAAGTTATGCACTTTGGGGCTAAGAATATGCACACATTATACATACTAGGGCAGTGATGGCGAACCTTGGCACCCCAGACGTTTTGGAACTACATTTCCTATGATGCTCAACTACACTGTAGAGTGCATGAGCATCATGTGAAATGTATACAAAGAGAAAGATGGATTGGGCTTTGGACTTTTTAGGCACAATAATCACTATGTTGATATAATTAAAAATCTAATTTATTAGAGATTATTTAAAATGTATAGGTAAAAAAGAGAACAGATACAGAATTCAGCTCATAATCACGCATTTACAAGTTATACACTCCATACATAGCGTTGTGATATAAAGATTAATTTAGGTAATAATTGGAACTACCAATCCTGTTTACATACGGTTGTACTGTATTTGACAAAAAACTATGCAGTGGTGACAATCAATATCTAATGTTTGCTTTGAGCGTCGGATAATTCGATCGTGTGTGGGCTCCAGCGGACTTTTTTTCCCCAAAAGTTCGACGGACCTAGAAATGAAACATGTTTCCAATCTTTCCGATGGACTCAAGTCCGGTCGAAAAGTCCGCTCGTCTGTATGCTAGTCCGACGGACAAAAACCGACGCTAGGGCAGCTATTGGCTACTGGCTGTGAACCTCCTTATTTTAGTCCGGTCGTACGTTATCACGTACGAATCTGTCGGACTTTGGTTGATTGTGTGTAGGCAAGTCCGTTCATTTGAAAGTCCATCGGAAAGTCCGTTGTAAAGTCCGTCGAAAAGTCCACCGGAACCTAGTCCATCGAAAAGTCCGCCCGTGTGTACGCGGCATAAGGCCATCACAGAGGACAAGTGGGTACTCTTTATATATGGAGGAAAAGAGATTTAAAGGGGTTGTAAAGGCAGAATTTTTTTTTATCTTAATGCATTCTATGCATTAAGATAAAAAGCCTTCTGTGTGCAGAAGCCCCCCTCAGCCCCCCTAACACTTACCTGAAGTTCCTCTCTGTCCAGCAATGTCCATGAGTGTCTCAGCTGTCCAGATTCTCCTTCCTGATTGGCTGAGTCACAGCAGTGGCACCATTGGCTGTCGCTGCTGTCAATCAAAGTCAGCTAGCCAATCAGGAATGGACACAGGGAGCTGTGACTCGGGTGCCCCCATAGCAAGCTGCTTGCTGTGGGGGCACTGAACAGCAGGGAGGGGCCAGTAGCACAGAAGAGGGACCCGAGAAGAGGAGGATCTGGGCTGCTCTGTGCAAATCCACTGCACAGAGGAGGTAAGTATGAGATGTTTGGTATTTTTATAGGAAAAAAAGTGAGACTTTACAATCACTTTAATTTCCAAATATGAAAAGGTTTCTTTACAGTAAGAGCTGTGAAAATGTGGAATAGCCTTCCTCAAGAGATGGTTCTTTCCAGCCCAGTGGATTCCTTTAAAAGGGCCTGGATTGCCTGGATGACATAACTGGATATTAACGTTTATAGGTAAAGTTATTCCAGGGAATAAACGAATGCTTCTTGGGGGATCAGGAATGATTTTTTCTCCCTGCTGGAGTAAATTGGATCAGCTTTGCTGGGTTTTTCTTCTGGATCAACTGTGAACATAGGATTGTGTATATGTGTATATAGGATTGTATAATTATTTTTTTCCCTTTTATTTGTTGAACTAGATGGACTTGTGTCTTTTTTCAACCTGACTAACTATGTAACTCCATAACTCCACTGCAATTTTAAAAAGGATAAAAATGTAGACTGGTTTCTTTAGGCAGGCCTTTCCAGAAACCTTGTTAAATGATGCGCTATCAATCCTAAAAATGTTCTGACCACACCACTGCCTTTCCTACCATTCCCCAATCATTCTCACACCCACTAGGGAAACAGAAGCCAGTCAAATAATCTGTATTTTTTACCATCATACAAGAATTTGAAAGGTACATACTTTGCACAAAGAAAAAACACTACTGTTTTACTGTAAATTTTAATCTATGCAGAGATTTTTTTTTTTAACTGTAAAGCCGTCAATATAAATTATTACCCACATTCTTTTGATTAACGCAACAATTGCTACCTCTAATTCAGCCTACTTAAATTGATTATATTAAAGTTAAATTCTTTCTGCATTTCATCCAATTGACTATCAATTTATTGTAGGGCCTATCAGAGCAATAGCAAAATAGCTATTTTATGTGGTTACCATGAAAAGCAATTTTCCACTATGCATAGACAATTTTCACTCACTAAGCTTTTATATCCAGCTTCCCAGAAAGGCAAATTAAATAACTGACAAAACTGCTGCTTCACAAATCTTATATTGTATATAGAGACATTTTATGCCTGAATTAAATACCACAGCTCACACTCACTGGACTTATTATTTCCTAAAATATAAAACTATACACTACAAAATTTACAGCACTGCATCTGTGCTACTATGTTCAGTTAGTGTAAATAAAAATATTTTTAACACTTCTCACTATGGTTACTGCCATGTTGAATTCAGAGTTAAAGTGGGGTTCCCATAAAAAAAAAAAAAATTAAAAGTCAGCGGCTACAAATACTGCAGCTGCTGACTTTTAATTGGACACTTACCTGTCCCAGGGTCCAGCGATGCGGGGGATTGAAGCCCCGCTCGTCCCCCCCTCCACTTGGCCGCCGGCATTTTAATTGTGGGCGCCCGGCTAAGGCTTCACAGCCGGGCACCCACTGCGCATGAGCAAACCGCCCTGCGTGCCGTCACTGGCCCCCCAATCATCTGGGACCGGTCACGTGTCTCAGATGATTGACAAGAGGGAGGGTGGAGAGGCGATCTCCCTTCCTGCGCAGAGGGAAGTGACGTCAGGAGCCCAGGCACCAAAGGAGGCAGACTACGAGGGACCCCCTAGCAACAGGCATTTAGAGGTGAGTAAAAAAAAAATTTTTTCCAAATGTTTTTTATTTTTTTTTTTTTTAAGCACTTTACTATTTTTTTTTTTGGGGTGGAACTCCACTTTAAAGCAAACAAGTCATACATTTGACCAAATTAAACTAAGCATTTCATGAAAAAAAAATGCTTCAGCAATAAGCATAGGTTACTTTTATGTAAAATCAATTAGTAGATATATAAATATGGGCAGTTGAAACTGTGCAAATCTCGATATTTTCTTTCAAATTTATGTTTGGACCTGCCCTTGCCACCTCCTGATCCTCTCTACTATTTAAGGGTGCTGCCCATCATAATAACTCTTTCGCTACCAGGGCCTTTGCTTTTTTGTTGAAACATATTTAAAAACATCCATTTTAGGCATTAAGATTAGTTAAAACTCTCATATACAATATATTTTATGAAAGCAGATACCAACAGAGAATAAAATGGTGATAGTTCCAATTTTATGTTACACAATACAGTTTGTCAATTATGTTCACATACAAATGTGCATGCACATGGCATTGGGGGAAGGGAGGGGGGGGGGCTCAATTTTTTTTTTTGGGGGGGGGCTTAAGTTTATTTTACACATTTTTTCACTAAACGTTATTCCTATCACACAGGTGACCTATAGCCAGCTATGTCATAGTACTTATAATGAGTGAGAGTTTCCCTTTAAACCCCTGATGTCTCCCGTGCACTCCACTGGAGCTAATGGAGAGCAGGTTGGACTTCATTAGCTTCTTAATTGGCCACAGTGGCTGGGAAAAGTGACATCAGAAACCAGAAGTGATGAAATCCTTAATCCTTCCTGCTTCTTAGTAACTAGGGGGGGCTCAGCTAAATGACTTTGATGGTCTTCCTACCCTCTGCCCAATGACACCTGCCACGAGGATTCTGGGCCTGCATGTGGGACAGCAGAGCCTGGGAAACATGACGGAGGGCGCACAGGTTCCAGGGGTCCATAGAAGCAAGCTGGATGTCTGTACAGCCACTAGATCTCTTGCATCTAAAAGCTGACAGTCAGCTTGTGACATTTACATGCATTCCTGACTGCTGTAGCAGTTATGTGTGTAAAAGCCCCCACTGTTGTTGATTGACATATGATTGACATATATCGGTGGCAGTGGAAGGGTTAAAGAACACATAGGCAAGTTCAGTCTTTCCATAAACATAGAGATGTGCACATAACTTTATCTGTCTATATCTCTGAATCTACTGCATGCAGTTTTCACTGAAGGTTACCTTTGCTTATGCATTTTTTTATGCATTTTTTTCATCAAATGCTCAGTATAAATGTGCTCAGAATAAACTTCCCGGGGTTTGTGACAGAGTCAAAACAAACATTAAAAATTACAATTCTTACTGGAATATATATACAGTCAGGTCCATAAATATTGGGACATTGACACAATTCTATTCTTTTTGGCTCTATACACCACGACAATGGATTTGAAATGAAACAAACAAGATGTGCTTTAACTGCAGACTTTCAGCTTTAATTTGAGGGTATTTACATCCAAATCAGGTGAACGGTGTAGTAACTACAACAGTTTGTATATGTGCCTCCCACTTTTTAAGGGACCAGAAGTAATGGGACAATTGGCTGCTCAGCTGTTCCATGGCCAGGTGTGTGTTATTCCCTCATTATCCCATTTACAAGTAGCATATAAAAGGTCCAGAGTTCATTTCAAGTGTGCTATTTGCATTTGGAATCTGTTGCTGTCAACTCTCAATATGAGATCCAAAGAGCTGTCACTATCAGTGAAGCAAGCCATCATTAGGCTGAAAAAACAAAACAAACCCATCAGAGAGATAGCAAAAACATTAGGTGTGGCCAAATCAACTGTTTGGAACATCCTTAAAAAGAAAGAACGCACCGGTGAGCTCAGCAACACCAAAAGACCCGGGAGACCACGGAAAACAACTGTGGTGGATGACCGAAGAATTCTTTCCCTGGTGAAGAAAACACCCTTCACAACAGTTGGCCAGATCAAGAACACTCTCCAGGAGGTAGGTGTATGTGTGTCAAAGTCAACAATCAAGAGAAGACTTCACCAGAGTAAATACAGAGGGTTCACCACAAGATGTAAACCATTGGTGAGCCTCAAAAACAGGAAGGCCAGATTAGGGTTTGCCAAACAACATCTAAAAAAGCCTTCACAGTTCTGGAACAACATCCTATGGACAGATGAGACCAAGATCAATTTGTACCAGAGTGATGGGAAGAGAAGAGTATGGAGAAGGAAAGGAACTGCTCATGATCCAAAGCATACCACCTCATCAGTGAAGCACGGTGGTGGTAGTGTCATGGCGTGGGCATGTATGGCTGCCAATGGAACTGGTTCTCTTGTATTTATTGATGATGTGACTGCTGACCAAAGCAGCAGGATGAATTCTGAAGTGTTTCGGGCAATATTATCTGCTCATATTCAGCAAAATGCTTCAGAACTCATTGGACGGCGCTTCACAGTGCAGATGTACAATGACCCGAAGCATACTGCGAAAGCAACCAAAGAGTTTTTTAAGGGAAAGAAGTGGAATGTTATGCAATGGCCAAGTCATTCACCTGACCTGAATCCGATTGAGCATGCATTTCACTTGCTGAAGACAATACTGAAGGGAAAATGCCACAAGAACAAGCAGGAACTGAAGACAGTAGCAGTAGAGGCCTGGCAGAGCATCACCAGTGATGAAACCCAGCGTCTGGTGATGTCTATGCATTCCAGACTTCAGGCTGTAATTGACTGCAAAGGATTTGCAACCAAGTATTAAAAAGTGAAAGTTTGATGAATGATTGTTAATCTGTCCCATTACTTTTGGTCCCTTAAAAAGTGGGAGGCACATATACAGACTGTTGTAATTCCTACACCGTTCACCTGATTTGGATGTAAATACCCTCAAATTAAAGCTGAAAGTCTGCAGTTAAAGCACATCTTGTTCGTTTCATTTCAAATCCATTGTGGTGGTGTATAGAGACAAAAAGATTAGAATTGTGTCGATGTCCCAATATTTATGGACCTGACTGTATATATATATATTTTAATACACTATATTACCAAAAGTATTAGGACGCCTGCCTTTACATGCACATGAACTTTAATGGCATCCCAGTCTTAGTCCGTAGGGTTCAATATTGAGTTGGCCCACCCTCTGCAGCTCTCAAACTCTTCTGGGAAGGCTGTTCATGAGGTTTAGGAGTGTGTCTATGGGAATGTTTGACCATTCTTCCAGAAGCACATTTGTGATATTAGGCACTGATGTTGGACAAGAAGGCAGGATTCACAGTGCCTGACCTCACAAATGCGTTTCTGAAAAAAGTTGAAGCTCTTATAGCTGCAAAGGGTGGGCCAACTCAATATTAAACCCTACGGACTAATGCCCCGTACACACGGTCGGATTTTCCGATGGAAAATGTCCGATCAGAGCGTGTTGTCGGAAATTCCGACCGTGTGTGGGCTCCATCGGACATTTTCCATCGGATTCTCCGACACACAAAGTTGGAGAGCAGGAGATAAAATTTTCCGACAACAAAATCCGTTGTCGGAAATTCCGATCGTGTGTACACAAATCCGACGGACAAAGTGCCACGCATGCTCAGAATAAATAAAGAGATGAAAGCTATTGGCCACTGCCCCGTTTATAGTCCCGACGTACGTGTTTTATGTCACCGCGTTTAGAACGATCGGATTTTCCGAAAACTTTGTGCGACCGTGTGTAGACAAAACAAGTTTGAGCCAACATCGGAAAAAATCCTAGGATTTTGTTGTCGGAATGTCCGAACAAAGTCCGACCGTGTGTACGCCCTATTAGACTGGGATGCCATTAAAGTTCATGTGCGTGTAAAGGCAGGCGTCCCAATACTTTTGGTAGTATAGGGGTTGATTTACTAAAACTGGAGAGTGCAATACTTGGTGCAGCTCTGCATAGAAAATAATCAGCTTCCAAGTTTTATTGCCAAAGCGTAATTGAAGAAGCTGCTGAAGTTAAATGCTAATTGGCTATCATGCACAGCTGCACCGCATTCTGAGTGCACCTGTATATATATAAAATCATTTTTTTAAGAAATAATCCTATAGAATACCCCACATGGTGAGCATGTTTACCTGCTTATTAACCATAAGGTAAATAAATACTAACGAGCACTATATAGAGCAATTACAGACAATTGGTAAAATACAACCTTCAAGCTGTCCAATGTACCTTTCTGCCCCTTTGCCTCCTGCATCACAAATCTTTAAACTTCCAAAGCAATTTAAATCTGATTGCTGGCCAAAACTTTAGGCAATTTTTCATTGGACTTTCTCTATGTAAAAAACATCAAGGAGCTTGTAGTTGGCATTTAAGCAATACATAAAACAATCACATTCAATGATCAACTGATTATCAACAAAATGACTGGGGTGGAGTGGTACAGTACAGCAATGCCAAGATGAACAATTGAAGTATTACCTTTTATTGATTCAATTCTAACTGGACTATAATTTTAACATCTACACAGATCGTTGCATTATATTTTTGTTTATATTGTACACTGTTTAGAGTAAAATGGTATGCTCATCAACAAAACTGTTTAATGGGTGACCAATTCAAATAGATATTATTTTGCTATGGTCCAATAAATAATACACTATCTTATTTCAAACGATTCAGCTAAAATGATTCCTTTGTATTCTCTAGCATCAAATGAAATGAAAAGAATCACGCTATAACAAGTAATGTGAGTCAAATCCAGGTGGCCATTCTTCATTTGGAGAATTTGAAATCCAATAGTCTCTTAAACTTCATCCAAAAAGCATTGCTTCAATTGTTATTTAAGAAAAGCAAAGTTCTTTTCTATTTTTTGAAATGCCAGGCTGCTGTGGTAGTATAATTATCTTGACAGATTAGCTTACAGGGATATTGCTTTTTATGTGATTGTGATAAAGACACAAAAGGAGATCCATACTATAATTCTAATTACATTCCATATGCCTTTTATATTCAGTGCAAATTTTGAATGTGGGCAAATTGTCAGTTTTTTATGTGCATGGTTAGATAGAGATAGAAAATGCAGCCTTCTAATGCATAGTTGCCAACATTGTAAAAAAATTTTTAGGGACACTTTTTTGGCTGTAGGTGGAGTCACATTATAATTAGGGGGTGGGGCATGCGTAAGTAGGCGTAGCATAGAAAAAAACAAAAAATCCGGCACGCACAGCATGCCGCACCAAACGATTGGGCGTGGTTTATGTGAAATAGTGGGTGTGGCTTGAAGGGGCGTGACTCGAAGGGGGTGTGGTTAGAGTCTGAGATGAATGAGTGATGGAGGTAGAAACAAAGGGAGAAAGAAAGAGAAAGAAAGGGATGGAGGGACAGCAGGCCCAGATCCTACACCACAATAGAAATATGTGTATTTCAGAAAGTTTAACAATCAGCAAATAAAGATACTCCAAACACCTGGTGTTAGTGCTCCAATCATCCCGTCACCATGGTTGTTATGGTGTCAGGATGATAGAAGCGCATTATTATTATTATTATTACATTGTAATATAAAATTAAATAGTTCAACTCACCATAATGCAGAACCAGTGGGAGCCCCAAGTGTGTTACTTGTCACGTCGCCTGCCACCAGATGCCATCAGGTGTCCCCAGTAGATTCCCTCCTTACATCTCAGGTGTCCCCAGCGGAGTGCTTCCTTACATCACAGGTCGGTCAGTATGCAGTGTTACAGTGTAGGGGTCCCTCTATGATAGGGGGTAGTGAGTGTGGGGGTCCCTCTATGACAGGTGGTCAGTGAGGAGTTTAGGGGTCCCTCTATGACAGAGGGTAGGTCCCAGAGGGACCCCTACACTCCACACTGCCCTACCCCCTGTCATAGCGGGACCCCTACACTCCACACTGACCTACCCCCTGTCATATACGTCCCAGCCTTTCATGTCCCACAATAAAGGAGGACTACCAGTCCCAGCCTACCATGTCCCCCAATACAGGAGGACTACAAGTACAACTCCCAGCCTCCCATGTCCCAGCTACTAGGAGGACTACAAGTCCCAGCCTCTCATGTCTCAGCTACGATCAGAACTACAAGTCCCAGCCTACTATGCCTCAGCTACTAGGAGGACTACAAGTCCCAGCCTCTCATGTCCCAGCTACGAGGAGAACTACAAGTCCCAGCCTCCCATGTCTCAGCTACGAGGTGAACTACAAGTCCCAGCCTCTCATGTCCCAGCTTCTAGGAGGACTACAAGTCCCAGCCTCTCATGTTCCAGCTATGAGCAGAACTACAAGTCCCAGCCTCCCATGCCTCAGCTACTAGGAGGTCTACAAGTCCCAGCCTCTCATGTCTCAGCTACGAGCAGAACTACAAGTCCCAGCCTCTCATGTCCCAGCTACCAGGAGAACTACAATTCCCAGCCTCTAATGTCCCAGCTACCTGTAGTCCTCTTGTATATAGGAACATGGAAAGCTGGGAGGAGGGGGGTCAGATAGAGAGGAGGGGGGGCGGCTGACAGAGCAGATGAGAGAGACCGACCTCAGGAGCCAGAGAAACACAGCACGAGTTAGGACTCTGGGAGCATGCAGGGCTGGCATGATTACCCACAGACACAGTCCAGCCCTGCATCCACATGTGACCAGTTCCCTCATGTCCTCCGTCCGTCCTGCACATGACCTGCTCGGCCAATCACAGGATACCTGCCGCTGCCCAATGCTGAGCCTGAGCTCGGCTCAAACACAGAGCTGATCGATGTTTAGGCAGCAGTGCGAACAGGCACGGGATGATCATGCACCCCTCCGGGGCGGGGAGTGGGCGGCACCGCAGCTCTCTTTCCATTGTAGCTCGAACCCATCTGGTCTTCTGGAAAATGGCAGACCTCTAGCGGCAGAGAAAAAAAACGGATTTCCTGGGACATTTCCTGGGAAACACTAAAATCGGGAAAAGGGTCTAAATTCTGGGAATGTCCCGGGAAATTCGGGACTATTGGCAACTATGCTAATGCTATGTAGACAAGTATCACCAAGTAAACCACTGAAAACTGCAGTATATTGCCCCCTGCAACAAAGATATTGTAAAGATTAGCCTCGCACCTTCAACATCTGGCGCCCATAAATCAGAACAACTTGTCTGGGCTTATCCTGATCATCTGGGCTTTTGTCATTGTTATTGGTCCATTTACCTGTGTGGTACCCAGATTTGGCTTAAATCTGTTTTTCTATGCTACTATTTTAAAAATCAGCCTACTGACGCCGCCACTGTCTTCTGTTTGCTCTGACCTTCTGTCTTAGGACTTACACTGCTCTAATGTCTGTCCTGTCTGTTAGTCAGCTGTCACCCTGGTGGTACAGTAGGGCCACTGAGCTCCATGACAGATATTAACCTTGGAGCATCTTTATGTAGTGATATGCTGAAAATGGCCATGGCTGAAAAGGCATTATATTTAACAGCAGCATTATATTTAACTTATCCAGTGTGGCAGAGTGACGTACACAAAGTCCTGCCTCCTGGACCCGGCTCCTATGATGGATGTCACACTGGTTCAATGCTGGGATCGCGGGACATGTGATGTCCATCATAGGCACTGCCGGGTCCAGGATGACACTGCGGCCGTTCCAGGCACTGGGAGATCCCCGCTCGGTCTGTGTAAATGGGCGGATGGCTCTTCTATCCTAGCTCTGGCTGCCTGAATGTCCCTCATTAATGAATTCACTTTCCCTCTCGTTTTTTTGCCATATGCCGTATGAATTCAGAGGAACACACCCTATAATCATGTCCCTCATTAATGAATTCACTTTCCCTCTCGTTTTTTTGCCATATGCCTGGTGCCTGTGGGCTGTCTGAGTGGTGGTGAATGGGATAGGCACACTCGCACACTACAGGTAAGGATGAACGACAACAATCTGGAATCAAATTTCTAAAGTGTGCAGGGATATGAAAATCCTGTTTCAGCGATTGAATGCCGGCTATTAAATAAGAACTGAAATTTGTAATTAATTATAATATTCCGTAGATAATAACTATCAGACATGTAAAGAAAAGCTTGAACTATATAATTATACTGATATAACCATTTTAAACATTTACTGCCTGTGACAAGTTATAAATGGATGTGTCAGGAGATCAGAGGTCACCTGAAGTCTGACGTGTGCTGATGTGCTGTCAGATTGGTCAGTGTATGTGTTAGGTAAGTCAGTGTATGTGTCAAGTTGGGCAGTGTATGTGTCAGGTAGGTCAGTGTAGGTGTCAGGTAGGTCAGTGTATGCGTAGGGGGTGTAGGTGTCAGGTAGGTCAGTGTATGTGTAAAAAGTGTACTCACTTTTGTTGCCAGCGGTTTAGACATTAATGGCTGTGTGTTGAGTTATTTTGAGGGGACGGCAAATTTACACTGTTATACAAGCTGTACACTCGCCACTTTACATTGTAGCAAACTGTCATTTCTTTACTGTTGTCACATGAAAAGATATAATATTTACAAAAATGTGAGGGGTGTACTCACTTTTGTAAGACACTGTACATATAAGCTCTTCTCATGATGTTTATTAAAACAATCAGGAAATAAGCTGCATAGACGCCCAAAACCAAAGTTCCTTAACAGTTTCAGAAATCACCATTCTGTAATTGGCCAAATTCTCTATCGGAGTAACTGTAGCTGTCATAAGCCATAATACAACAGGTTCAAGATTGCAAAGAGCATGCACATGCTGCAGAAGAATACAAAACAGATTATGGAAAGCTGCACAAAATGTGGCCAATGTGGCTGCATAGCATAAACTCTTTAAGACTCTATAACAAGAGAGACTTTAACTGAAAAAGCACTACTTCATTGCAACAATTCATGAGACAACTGCAATATTTGCAATCATTTTCATAAAGAAAATCTCTGTGAAGTCCATGTTAGCACTGGTAATACAGGCAAACAGCTAGCGGGATCCAAGGACAAAGGGCCACCCTTTCTGGAAATGGAGTACTCTGGTGGAAATTGAGTAGCTTTGTCTTCTTGAGAAGCTGCATACCATTAGGCTCCTTTTATGCTGCTTGCCTCGGCAGATAGACACATCACTTGCTAGGCAGACCACCTGGGGCTAAATACTCTGTTATCATTATTTGTGAAGCCTGATTATTTGTATTTTACTCCATTGCTAATGGTATTCCTGGCGATAGACACACATAGTTCCCTATGACAAGATAATCTAAAAGGGTTAGATGCTGTTTTGACCATGCAATTATTCTTATCTACCAAGACTCTTGGGTAATTGTGACTCTCCTTTTTGAACATTAAGAACCCCTATGTACATATGAGGAATTGGAGTTCATTTATGCTGTTACACCTTTGAGATATAATGAGGAGCCATTCCCCTGTGTCTACCCACCAGACGTTATGTGACATGGGTGCATTTTTCCAGTACCATATCAGAATATGATCCTCTATCAGTTGGTCTTGAGGAAGCTATGCAATCAGAGAAATGCTTCAATCAGCGCTTGAGAAACACACACACCTCTGTCTTCAATATTCAGTATTATCCATGATAAAGAAGTGTCTGTATATTGGTCCTAAGTAGGACTTTTGTATCATATGACAATTCACTTTTATTAATTTTTATGGTGCATTGACACAATGGCGTTATTTTTAAATGATTGTTAATAAAGCTTGATATTTTTTATACGTTTTGTATTTTGTCTCATGTGGGTGCCAGTAAAGTCCATTGTCAACAGGACTGATCCCTGCTAAGCATAGAATAGAAGGTCCCCTTCTTTTTATGGATATTGTGATTCATACAAATTAGTTATTATAAAAATAATTCATAACCAAATACATTTCCTATTGACACCATATTTTGTGTGGATCCCCTCACTGTACTCCTGCAGTTCTGGGGTTCACTTGTTTGTCCCCTTGGGGGCAATTAGTTTGGCTCTCCCCACACCTAGTCCCATCCAGGTAAGAATGAGACTGTGCATAGATATACAGTACAATGAGATTGATGTCCTGTTATGTAACTGAAATATCTCATGTATGTTCGTCTGGCATTTAGTGGAATATACATATGTTCCATTAGCAAACTCCTGATGAAGTGAACCATAGTCCAAGAAAGTATTGCAGAAGAAATTAAAACAAAATGCATACTGCTCAGCCGTATAACTGGATTTAAGTTTGCATACTGTATTTGGGTTGATGGTTCAAAAGATTCATGTCCCGGTAAACATGATTTTTAATGAAAAAATTGTTTGTTGTCTTTTAGAAGAATCTACTTTTGTAATAAACTCCTATATTTATTTATTTTTCCATAAAAAGTTTTTATTACAAGTAAGAAAGAGCGTGCTTACAAATCACAACAGATGTCAAATGAAAACATTGAACAATTAGGATACAGGTGAAAAATGTAGGATACATCTCATAATTACAATATGGAATATAGTAACCAGGAACAGACCAAGTAGTCAAGTTATGGCATAGGCAAGGTGGATGATCGCTTTTTCATTTTCACCTCCCCTCACAATGTCAATCATTTGACCAAGGAGGGGAGATGGCATGAGGATTTGTTCCAGGTTGGGGCATTGAAGTCAGTGCATCCTTACCTGTGAATTGAGGGGCACATGAAAGTTACAGTAGCTTGGGTCAAAGGTCACGTAAGCGATGATTAAGGGGAAAGGGGGGCAAGAAGGAGAGGAAAAGGGGAGAGAGAGCCAGGAGAGAGAGGAAGAAGTAGAAAAAAAAGGGGGGCATGGGACGCACAAGAAAAAAGGGGGAAATCTAAGGGTATGGGGACTAAAGAAGAGAGAGGGTGATTAGGTGTTGCTATGGGGCTTTTGACACCTACAAGTGGACCCGCTCCCCATCACTCCCCGCCCTCCAAGGAGTAAGCCAAGGCGAGTATTGGTGGTCACCGACCGTCTTTAGGGAACATAGTGGCGATAGCATTAGGTAGTTGTAAAGTGGATCCAGCATGCCCATATGGTTGAGAATTTCTGCATTCTTTCTTGGAAAATATGAATCAATTCCTCCATTTCCTTTATTTTGGATAGTCTCACAAACCATTCTTTCATCGTTGGAGTATGTGTGGAGCGCCAATGTATAGGGATGCAGAGTCTAGCCGTATTCACCACATGCATGGCTAGTGATTTGTAGTAGTCCCTTTTTGACAGGGACGTGTGGTGTAAGAGAAATTGTTCAGGGGTGTAGTCCAGGGTGAATGTAGTGACATGCTTGATAAGTTCATGTACCTCCCTCCAAAAGGGTTGGAGTTGTTCGCACTCCCACCATATGTAGAGCATGGTGTCTTCCATTTTCTTGCACCGTCAACAAGTGTTAGGAATGGTGGGGGAAAATGTATGGAGACCTGAGGGTGTTCTATACCATCTAATGATAACCTTGTAGCAATTTTCTTGAATGGCTACATTTAGGGTGCATTTGTGAGCGTATTCGTAGATGGTATCCCAGTCCTCTGCAGTGAGAGATTTTAATGAATCCCTGCCCCAGGAGGCTTGTGAGGGAGCCGGAGTGGGAGTAGTAGTATCTGAGAGGAGGGTGTATAAGTAGGAAATCAAGTGCCTTTGGGGTGTTAGGGACTCAAAAGGTGTGAGTTGCCTTGTCCAGTTGGGTAGATCTGAGTGGGTCGAGAGGAAATGTCGGATTTGTCTAAAAGGGAAAGAGGCGTTCTTAGAAATGGCTACCAGGTTTTCAAAGGAGAGAGGGGATCCCTTTGAGAAGAATTGGTATACCAGCACATCATCAAAGGGCCAATCGTGGTGTAAGAAGGAATAAGACTCGCCCAGAGGAAAGGCTGGGTTTCCTCTGAATGTAGTCAAGGGTCCTAGAACTGAAGCGAAGGTTCCGGACATTGTTGCCCTTCTAAAGGCCTGCAGGGAAGGATAAAAAAGTGGGTGTTTTGATAGAGTCTTCGGTCAGTGTTTGGGGCGTAACCAGGGAAGTAGGTGTAGGGATCCGGGCATGAGAAAATTTTCTAGGGATACCCATGTCTTCCTTGATGTATGTATGTTCCAGTCTGTGATCCTCGTGTTGTGGCACGCTAGGTAATATTTGTTTAGGTCTGGCAGTCCAATTCCCCCTCTGGTTTTGTCAAGTGTGAGACGAAAGTATTTTATACGTTTCTCCAAGCGAAGGCGGAGCAGGCCTTCCGATAAATTGAAAAGAATGATGGAGGGAGGGGAATTGGGATAGTTTGTATTAGGTAGAGTAGACGTGGAAGGATGATCATTTTGACCAGTGCTGAGCGGCCGAAAAAAACCCTCTATATTTTAAATATATTTAGGTTTGTGCATTTAAAGTCCCACCATACCCAGGGGGTAATAACCCTCTTCGTTTTCTTTATAAATGGGCACTCTGCTACAATAACAAGATACATAATGCTACCAAATCGATTACCCAGATCATTATATTATAATATATCTAAAAAAACATCTCAAATGTTTTGGATGGATGCGCGGATGCATGTTTATAGATGCTTTCAGTTATACAACTTCTAGCAAAACGTATGGAATCACCACTCAAATGTTCATTCAATTGTTTAATTGTGTAAAAAAAAAAAAAAAAACTAATTACAGACATGCCTCAAAACTACTTTCATTTGACATTCCAACCTTCTGGCTTTAGGAAACACATAAAAAAAAAAGAAAACTAGTCAATTGCAACTGTTTTTGCAGATCAAGCAGAGGAAAAATATGGAATCACTCAATTCTGAGAAAAAATATTATGTATGTATGTTTATTATGAATGTACAGTATGTATTATGTAATGTACTTTACAGTTCTAAAACAAACATCTGCATAAGATTACATCCTGAAAAATGATGTCATCATCTCCAAACATCCTTTCAATTAATGGAATAAGAAAAGTGTCCAAGATCTCAATATAAACTTGTGCATCTATTGAAGTTTTAATGACTGTCATCTCCCCCGTACCTTTGCCTGACATGCAACCCCATATCATCAATGATTGTAAAATTTGCATGTTTTCTTCAGGCAGTCATCTTCATACTTTTCTTTGGAACGGCACCAAACAAAAGTTTCAGCATCATCACCCTGCCCAATGCAGATTTGTGATTCATCACTGAATATCACTTTTATCCAGTCATCCACAGTCCATGATTGCTTTCCTTTAGCCCACTGTAACCTTGTATTTTTCTGTTTAGGTGTAAATAATGGTTTTTGTTTGGCTTTTCTGTATGTAAATCCCATTTCCTTTAGGTAATGTCTTACAGTTCGGTCACAGACATTGACCCCAGTTTCTGACTTTTTGTTCTTCATTTGTTTTGTTGTGAATTTTCTTTATGTTATTGCATTATTCCTTACATTAATGCTTTAGGTTTTCTAACTTGACATTTTGAGGTCTTCCTTTGTCTACCAGTATGCTTCCATTTAACAACCTTCCTGTTTAATTTGTACTAACGAAAACCATCATTTGTTCTGAGCATCTGTGATTCTAGCCACAAGTGTCTGCAGTATACAGTACTCGTTGCAGGAATACTCAGTAGGGCACTTTTTTGCCTACAAACTGATTTATTGCCTCAGATCTCCAAAAATGTAAATATTTGTGTAAAGTTTTTTCTAAAGATATAAGGATTGGGAGATTGATAAATATCTCAGTCCTCGTTTTTCTGTAAAACAGCCTGTACCTGAATTAGCCTGAAAAAAAAAAAGACTTTTGTTACGCTCTGTAGGGAAAACATATTTAACCACTTCAGCCCCAGAAGGATTTACCCCTTCCTGACCAAGCCCTTTTTATTGATACAGCACTGTGTTGCTTTAACTGACAATTGCACGGTCGTGAGACGTTGTACTCAAACAAAATTAACGTCCTTTTTTTCCCACAAATAGAGCTTTCTTTTGGTGATATTTAATCACCCCTGCAGTTTTTATTTTTTGCGCTATAAACAAAAAAAGCAACAATTTTGAAAAAAAAGCAATATTTTTTACTTTTTGCTATAATAAATATCCACAAAAAAAATGTAAAAAAACTAATTTCTTCCACGGTTTAGGCCAACGTGTATTCTTCTACATATTTTTGGTAAAAAAAATTGCAATAAGCGTATATTGATTGGTTTGCGCAAAAGTTATCGCGTCTACAAAAAAGGAGATAGATTTATAGCATTTTTATTAATATTTTTTTTTATTAGTAATGGCGGTGATCTGCGATTTTTATCATGACTGTGACATTGCGGCGGACAGATCGAACACTTTTGACACTATTTTGGGACCATTGGCATTTATACAGCAATCAGTGCTAGAAAAATGCACTGATTACTGTGTAAATGTCACTGGCAGGGAAGGGGTTAAATGTGTTCCCTCAGCATGTTCTAGATGTAGGGGGGATGGGCTCACTAGAACATGACAGAGATCACTGCTCCTGATCACTGGGAGCAGTGTCATGTTGCTAGGCAGAACAGGGAAATGCTTTGTTTACATAGGCATCTCCCCGTTCTGCCTCTCTGCCATGATCGCGGGCCACCGGCAGGCATCGTATACGCAGGACCATGGATGGCGCTAGCTGCGGGTGACACAGCAACATATGGGTACGTTGTTTTGCGCCCCTGTGCCACTTTGCTGACGTATATCGGCGTGAGCTGGTCAGCAAGTGGTTAAAAGCTTCAGCACTTTCCTTTCAGCACTCAACTGCAGGATAAAAACAATTTAGTAAGGTTAAGTGGTATCACAGGCTGATATAAGATGACAGTATGTTTAGATATGAAATTATGGAGGTGTGTGCCACCACACAATAATAAAATAACTGCAAATAGCATAGTGTGTGCAAATGCAAAAAAATGAACAGTTTGAAAAGCAATACACTTGAGACATTAAAAACATAAACCATATGTCACTGATTGGATAAAACATCTTTGCAACACAAATCATGAAAACACAACCATAACCCTTAACACTTTTCATCCAGCAGAAACTAGCCCTTTAAAAGTTTAAACACTGGAGGTGCAACATGGGCTTCCCGGTCACTCCTGATCACATGATCACTGTGGCAGCCAATCGCAGTGATCATGTGATCAGGAGTCTGCCCAACAGCTCCTGATCATAAACAGTGCCTGGAAACTGTCAGTGATAGCGTAATCATTTTACTGGGGGTGCTGAGTCAGTGCACTCCCAGCACATAAAAGGAACATTAGCTATAAACATATATTTGGAAGTTTGATGTTAAAGCCCACCAACATGCTTCTACAAGAGAACATAGAACAAGAACATATACAGGAACATATACAATCATCAAACTGTCCGATTTATAGTAGTCCCCTCTTGCGGGGGGGTTATAAGAAATGGCCCTCCCTAAATGGGATATTGAGCTAAACCTGTACGTAAATAAGTGAATCAGAACCTACGCTAAGTGTAAGAGTGGATTTGATAATAAAGTTGATAGTGCCTCCACCCAGGGCAGGGCATCTATGATTAGAGGGATTTCCTTCTTGGGAAATTAACCAGTAATCTAAACAAAGTAAGTGAGAACAGAAGAACTACTGCAGTAAGCATATATAAGTAACCATAAGAGTATAAAAGAACACCAGTATAGAAATACTACAAGCTTTATATAAGAAGAGTATAATATTAATTCATAAATCCAATGTACAAACAGGTGTTATCAACAAAGTCCCTGATAGGATTCCTGGTGTAATTGAGCACTTATACCCGAGTATATACTGTAAAGTTTTTACAGTAATAGAGGTACCGCCAGATGAATATTGCAGCAAAGTCCAGTTGCAGGGGCCCCTTAAGACGATGCAGTATTTGCGTTTGTGTCAGAGACCTGAAGACAAGATCCGAGGTCACGGGGGTATCCTCCAACTGTTGTCCAACCAGTTTGGAATGGCACTTCTCAATGGTAAGAACTGTGGTGTGGCACTGGAACTCAGAGGCAACCTATCTACTCTGCTCTTTAGTCCCCCTTATGGTTTTTAATAACATCTTCTGGTCTGGGTGAACATACAACAGCAAAAATTTCATGGACAGCACATGTGGCTCAGTTCTCTCTGTCTACTTTGTGGAAACTCCCCTTTATAAAGATATTCAAGTCCAACATTCTGAGGTTTCTAGCTTGTAGGGACAGAAAGTGATGTACATAGCTCTATGACAGTAAGAAGCACAGCCACTTACAATTACAGATAGCAGTAGGCAGCAGATCCCTACAATATCTTGGAAAAGTCCTAGACCTCTCAAGGTAGAGCTTTTTGTTTTGCAGTATAGCTGAGGTTCTTTAAACAAATAATGTTGTTCACCATTCCAGTTTATTAGATATAGCGTGGAGGTGAATGGGTTACTTGAGGTAAGGAGAGCTAAGCGGGAAGGTTTATGTGAAAGTGTACTTATCATCTAAGTCCTTTTGTGCTGATCCAACACCAATGTGCGTAACTACTGGGACCTGTTGTCAGTGTTTCAGAGCTGCTCTTAGCAGCTCTGAAACAGCTGTGTCTGTCTGTCAAAACAGCTGTGTCTGTGTCTGTAAAAACAGCTATGTCTGTTAAAATGTAAGCAGACATGCATAAATGACATACATGGCCACAATAAGACTACTTTCACACTGGGGCAGGCGGGCGTCGGCGGTAAAGTGGTGCTATTTTTAGCGCCGCTTTACCGTCGTTATAGCGGCGCTATTCGCCCGCTAACGGGGCAGTTTTAACCCCTGCTAATGGCCGAAAAAGGGTTAAACCTGTCGGCAAAACGTGGCTGCAGCTGCGTTTTGTTTGCTGGCGGTTTGGCGGCATGGCCCCATTGTTTTCAATGGGCAGGGTCACTTTAGGAGCAGTGTATACACCGCTCCTACAGCACTGCAAAGATGCGGCTTGCAGGACTTTTTTTTACCGGAGAGGCTCTTTACAGGCTCTTTACAGGCACTATGCAGGCGCTATTTTTAGCTCTGTAGTGCCTGTAAAGCGCCTCAGTGTGAAAGTAGCCTTAATGTCGTTTTCTCAGCAGCTGATTACAGTGTATCCTTTTTTTTTCTTACAGAAGAATAACCGAAGATCCCTTGAAAATAGAAAAACAAACTAAAGTCTTTGTCTTTATATACTTTTTGTTACACCAATTTACTTAAACTTGTTCTACTCCCTGCTCACATTTTTGCCATTTGATTTGTACAATAAAAAACTCTGCTCCTCCTTTTTCTAAACCCCGCAAACCCCCTAGAATCTTTCTCCTCCACCCCTATTGTGAGGGATCCCAATGACTTGCCAGCAGAATTATATTGTCCTTCCATCATTTCCATATTGAGGGAGTTATGATACCACAGTATATGGACCTGTTTTCTGGGTCTGCATTACATGTTTTAAAACAGTGGTTCTCAACCTCAGTCCTCAAGTACCCCCAATGGGCATGTTTTGGGAACTTCCCTTAGATAAAATATCTTTTATCAATACCATGTCATTGATATTGATTTAAATCAGCTGTGCAAAGTAAAGGAAACCTTATAATATGGGGGTACTTGAGGACTGAGGTTGAAAACCACTGTTTTAAAAGATATACAAAATTTCTTTCCATGTGCCGTTCACTCTCAAGGCTTTTAAAAATCCTACTGTGAGCAAGGATAGTCACGTATGGAACTATAACCACTTCAGCCCCGGAAGGATTTACCCCCTTCCTGACCAGAGCACTTTTTGCGATACAGCACTGCGTCGATTTAACTGACAATTGTGCGGTCATGCGATGTTGCACAAAAACAAAGTTGACGTCCTTTTTTTCCCACAAATAGAGCTTCAGTTTGGTGGTATTTGATCACCTCTGCGGTTTTTATTTTTTGCGCTATAAACAAAAAAAGAGCGACAATTTGAAAAAGAAGCAATATTTTTTCCTTTTTTCTATAATAAATATCCCCAAAAAATATATATAAAAAAATTATTTATTTCTCAGTTTAGGTCGATATGTATTCTTCTACATATTTTTGGTAAAAAAATTGCAATAAGCGTATATTGATGGGTTTGCGCAAAAGTTATAGCGTCTACAAAATAGGGGATAGATTTAAGGCATTTTTATTATTAATTATTTTTTTTATTGGCGGCAATCTGCGATTTTTATTGTGACTGTAACATTATGGCGGACACATCGAACATTTTTGACACTATTTTGGGACCATTGTCATTTATTCAGCGATCAGTGCTATAAAAATGCACTGATTACTGTGTAAATGACACTGGCAGAGAAGGGGTTAAACACTAGGGGGCGATCAAGGGGTTAAGTGTGTCCTAGGGAGTGATTCTAACTGTAGGGGGGATTGTCTAACTAGAACATGACAGAGATAACTGCTCCCGAATACAGGAAGCAGTAGATCTCTGTCATGTTGCTAGGAGAACAGGGAAATGCCTTGTTTACATAGACATCTCCCCGTTCTGCTTCTCCGTGACACGATCGAGGGCCCCTGGCAGACATCGAGTCCGCGGAACCCGCAGGCACGCTCACGGAGTACATGGCACGCGTGCGCCCACTATGCCGCGGTTTAAAGGGGACATACCTGTACGCCTATTTGCCCAGCCGTGCCATTGTGCCGATGTACACTACCGTTCAAAAGTTTGGGGTCACCCAAACAATTTTGTGTTTTCCATGAAAAGTCACACTTATTCACCACCATACGTTGTGAAATGAATAGAAAATAGAGTCAAGACATTGACAAGGTTAGAAATAATGATTTGTATTTGAAATAACATTGTTTTTACATCAAACTTTGCTTTCATCAAAGAATCCTCCTTTTGCAGCAATTACAGCATTGCACACCTTTGGCATTCTAGCTGTTAATTTATTGAGGTAAGCTGGAGAAATTGCACCCCACGCTTCTAGAAGCAGCTCCCACAAGTTGGATTGGTTGGATGGGCACTTCTGGCGTACCATACGGTCAAGCTGCTCCCACAACAGCTCAATGGGGTTCAGATCTGGTGACTGTGCTGGCCACTCCATTACCGATAGAATACCAGCTGCCTGCTTCTGCTGTAAATAGTTCTTGCACAATTTGGAGGTGTGTTTAGGGTCATTGTCCTGTTGTAGGATGAAATTGGCTCCAATCAAGCGCTGTCCACTGGGTATGGCATGGCGTTGCAAAATGGAGTGATAGCCTTCCTTATTCAGAATCCCTTTTTCCCTGTACAAAGCTCCCACCTTACCAGCACCAAAGCAACCCCAGACCATCACATTACCTCCACCATGCTTAACAGATGGCGTCAGGCATTCTTCCAGCATCTTTTCATTTGTTCTGCGTCTCACAAACGTTCTTCTTTGTGATCCAAACACCTCAAACTTGGATTCATCCGTCCACAACACTTTTTTCCAGTCTTCCTCTGTCCAATGTCTGTGTTCTTTTGCCCATCTTAATCTTTTTCTTTTATTGGCCAGTCTCAGATATGGCTTTTTCTTTGCCACTCTGCCCTGAAGCCCAAAATCCCGCAGCCGCCTCTTCACTGTAGATGTTGACACTGGTGTTTTGCGGGTACTATTTAATGAAGATGCCAGTTGGGGACCTGTGAGGCGTCTGTTTCTCAAACTAGAGACTCTAATGTGCTTATCTTCTTGCTTAGTTGTGCAACGCGGACTCCCACTTCTTTTTCTACTCTGGTTAGAGCCTGTTTGTGCTGTCCTCTGAAGGGAGTAGTACACACCGTTGTAGGAAATCTTCAATTTCTTTGCAATTTCTCGCATGGAATAGCCTTCATTTCTAAGAACAAGAATAGACTGTCGAGTTTCAGATGAAAGTTCTCTTTTTCTGGCCATTTTGAGCGTTTAATTGACCCCACAAATGTGATGCTCCAGAAACTCAATCTGCTCACAGGAAGGTCAGTTTTGTAGCTTCTGAAAGGAGCTAGACTGTTTTTAGATGTGTGAACATAAATGCACAAGGGTTTGCTAATCATCAATTAGCCTTCTGAGCCAATGAGCAAACACATTGTACCATTAGAACACTGGAGTGATAGTTGCTGGAAATGGGCCTCTATACACCTATGTAGATATTGCACCAAAAACTAGACATTTGCAGTTAGAATAGTCATTTACCACATTAGCAATGTATAGAGTATATTTGTTTAAAGTTAGGACTAGTTTAAAGTTAGCTTCATTTAAAAGTACAGTGCTTTTCCTTCAAAAATAAGGACATTTCAATGTGACCCCAAACTTTTGAACGGTAGTGTATATCATTGTGCGCTGGTCGACAAGGGGTTAATTGATAGTTTCAATATACTGTAGTTAGTCCCTCTTGTAAAAGCAGAGCTTTTTTGCCGGTCTAGGGTGCCTCTCTTTAGTTCCCCTCTTACCTCCTTTTGGGCAGGGAATGGGCTTGGGTGCTTGTCTGAACATTGCATTGTCCAACACATTTAAAAGCTCTCCACACCTCCTGATATAGCAGAGTGCTTGCATAAAGTCAGCAAAAAAAAGAAAGAAAGAGGAATGCCCCGTACACACGGTCGGCCTTTGTTTGGACATTCCGACAACAAAATCCTAGGATTTTTTCCGACGGATGTTGGCTCAAACTTGTCTTGCATACACATGGTCACACAAAGTTGTCGGAAAATCCGACCGTTCTAAACGCGGTGACGTAAAACACGTACGTCGGGACTATAAACGGGGCAGTGGCCAATAGCTTTCATCTCTTTATTTATTCTGAGCATGCGTGGCACTTTGTCCGTCGGATTTGTGTACACACGATCGGAATTTCCGACAATGGATTTTGTTGTCAGAAAATTTTATATCCTGCTCTCAAACTTTGTGTGTCGGAAAATCCGATGGAAAATGTCCGATGGAGCCCACACACGGTCGGAATTTCCGACAACACGCTCCGATCGGACATTTTCCATCGGAAAATCCGACCGTGTGTACGGGGCAGAAGACTTACTATTAGTTCAAGGGAATCAATGTGGGACTTCTTTGACCTCCCTGGCAGTATTCCCGAGTGTGGCTCGGGGTTAAATTTCAGTACCATTAGCCACACTCGGGATTGCATCTCAGGATCCTGGTGCTGTGTACTTACCTTGTCCCCAGGATCCTGAGATGTCCCTCTGCTGTGTCTGCGGGCTGTGTCCTCCACCCGATGCCTCTGTGTGCCAGGCTCCATTCCCTGCAAGCGTCGCAACGCATGAGGGCAGAGCCCCGCGGCAAATTAAAAAAGTACAAAATTCAAACCACATACATCTTACAGATTACATTACTGTATCAAATCATTTCACATCCCTTTTGTCCCTAATGCTAGCAAAAGACCCCATCGGTTTTGTTTGTTCAGCTCTCTGCTGCTGGCAGGTAGCCCACAACATTTGGTACCCTATTATCTAGTACCCTATTACCTTCACTGGTGGCGGTAGCACATTTGATGGTGAATTTGTTTCTCTGCTGAATTGAGCGCATACCTCTGTTGGTCGTCTTTGGCCAGAAGTCTGAATATTTACTTATCTTGCACCGTTTGAAAAAAAAAAAAAATCTTTTGTTTCACTTTGGACTCATCCAAGTGTCTTTTAATGCAGTTTAATGGACATGGTTCTTGTATGTTCATATATATGTTGTCTTACTATTTTGCACACTAGTCTTGCTAAAGTTAATGGAATCACTCCTGAAAAGAAGGATTATTGATCACCTGAAAACACACAACTTACTGGACCCAAAGCAGAATGGCTTTACTAAAGGCAGATCTTGTCAAAATCAAGAACACCAGAACATGACCTCAAACTAACTGGAGGAAAGTTCAAACTAATCTTAGAAAGTATTTTTTTTACTGAAAGGTTAGCTGATGCTTGGAATAAACTTACAGCAGAGGTAGTGAGACAGTCAACAGTAAATGGCTTCAAACATATCTGGGACAAACACAGATCTATACTCTATACTCTGTCTTTTTTCTGCGTCACTTTTCTATGTTTCTATGTTTCTCTCCTCTCTTCACCACCACCTATAGTTTTCTGTGAACATGCCTGTTCAGTCACCTTGTCACTGACAGGCAAACTTGACTTTGCAGGTTCTGCAGACATAGAAAGAGTACAACATTTTGCAGGAATATTTTTTTTCTAATCAGGATGTGACCATGCTTCAACCAGTTATTTTTTTAGCAGCCTGTAATCTCTTTTCTGAACCAATTTTTTTCATTTTGTGGCACCTTTTCACTTGTCTCACTTGTGAACGACCTTCTTTTATAAGACATGTGGGCATAAGCTCTTGGTAACATATAGTATACTATTAATTTAATTGTAAAATATACTTGTACAACTGTAGTGTACATTTTTGGTAAATGTTGGTATTTACCTAAGACCAGGCCTAAACGCTGTTAGATGGGGATAGAAGTTGCTCTGTATTGTGGAAAGCTTGCAACCTGTTGGCCTGGTAATGGCATTTGGATTTGGGGGATCAGCCTTTTCGGAAAAAAATTATTAACATAACTATACTTTAAGGTGAGCATAATTTTTGTCTCAGTCTAGGAAAAAATAGTATGCTTGCATTAAGCAAAGGCTCCAAATTGTTAAATACTGGAGAACATCTCTGTGTTACATCATGCTTGGTGACTGCTGACAAGGAGTTAGCATCTTAAGTGGGACAATGCTGCTGGAGGACATTGCTGTGTTACATGTTGCTTGATGGAATCAAGATTGGACAATGCTGCTGGAGGACATCACTGTGTTATGCCGCGTACACACGGTCGTACTTTTCGTCTACAAAAGTCCAACGGACGCTGACGGACTAAAGCTGGCTGGTAATCCGATCGTGTGTGGGCTTCTCCGGACTTTCAACGTACTTTTTTAGCCTCAAATCCGACGTACTTTAGATTTGAAACATGCTTTAAAACTTTACTTCGTAACTACGACGGACCCCGAAATCCGCTCGTCTGTGTGCTAGTCCGACGGACAAAAAGCCACGCTAGGGCACCTATTGGCTACTGGCTATGAACTTCCTTATTTTAGTCCGGTGTACGTCATCACGTACGAATCCGACCGACTTTTGTGTGGTCGTGTGTAGGCAAGTCCGTTCGTTAGAAAGTAGGCCGCAAGTCCGCCGCAAGTCCACCGAAAGTCTGCCGGAAGTCTGTCGGACAGGCTGTCTGACTTTTGTAGACGAAAAGTACGACCGTGTGTACGCGGCATTACAGTTTCCCTGGTGCCTGTTGAGTTGGAGATGGCATCTTGCTTGGTGACTTTTGAGCTAGGGATGAAAGATGTCACTGTGTTACATGTTGCTTGATGCCCATTGAACTGGAGACAGAGTCAGGAATGGGCAATGCTGCTGGAGGACATCACTGCGTTACATCTTGCTTGGTGCCCATTGAGTTGGAGGAATGGGAAAATAATACTAGCTATACTACAGTATTCATAAGAGATAAATCACCACATCTCATTAGGCAACTAACAAAGTATGTTGCATTGTATAGTAAATTGTATTTATGCTTGCCTGACTTCCCACATTTAAAAAAATTGAATTTTGGTCATGTGAACATGCAACATTACAATGAGTATTTTATTAATTTGCAGCCAGCAGTGCTCCTGGTCACATACTATACAGGCTTCCCTTTGTGGCTGTAATTGTACTGTAATGCTACCCCCTCAGGAGTCTCTCATTATCTGCGCAGCCAGGCAACAAGCATTTTTAGCAGGCACACAGTAGTCAGAAAACCAGTCCAAAGGCTTTTGTTTTGTTGTTTCTTAGGGGAAGTAACTTGGATAGGGTTTAGGGTGGTATGGAATGCCCAGAACTGTTAAAGCTGACTGTGACTTCTCAGCAAAGAACGCCAGACTGTGTTAGTATAGGAAACTGCATCAAAAACAATTCCAGCACTGATTCTAGCACTTGGACTTCAAACCCAGAATCTTCCCAAGCAGGGATGAAGTTTGACTGTAACTGTCCCTACTAGATAAGTAGCTGGTTATTGCATCTAGCTGCCTCTCCCCTCTAGGTTTTGGGAGGTGACCAAGTAGAGGTTACTCACTCAGTCCTTTGAAAGTCCTTTAGCATAGGTAGCACTTCTGCCCAGGCCTCCTGCTGATCAGGTGCCACTTGCTCCCAGGGTGTCTCAGCCAAGCCTGGCTGGGGCTAAAAGGGGATGAGGATTGCTCTCTCAACCTCCTCTAAGATTCCAGAAGCTAGGGGGAGGTGACAGAGATTCAGCCCTTTCTAGAAAGCTGTACATAGTGGAAGTGGGTGACCCCCAAATAAATTATTTCATTTCCAGACAGTCCAAAAATATAGTTAAGTTCTAATCAGGAATTTAGTTAGATAAGGCTTAGTTATTAGCTTACAATACAAGATGGACACTGCCAGTGGCAGGTGTCTTATTCTCATGATGCCAATCCCTAAAAAATCCCCTGCCAGCTGTGAGTGACCTCCAAAAAAGTGATACAAATCTCATCCAGGTTTTAGTAATATTATTTTAAGCTTATTGTTCACTTATGAAAGTAAGCTGCCAAAATCCCACAAATCATAGTATTACCAGAAGTGAGTGACCCCATCAATGTGAGGACAAAGTGCTTTGCCATGGAGGTCCATTTTTGTCAAGTTATCCTCCCCATGTCAAGGGCGTGTGGCCTGGTATGGTTCAGGACATGGGAGGGCACATGCTTGCTGTCCCTCCCTTTTCTGGCTAGCCAGGCTGCATGCTTGAATAAGGGTCTGCTATTGATTTTGGGGGGAACCACATGGGTGTTTTTTGTTTTATTGCATGGCGCCCTCTCAAAAAGCTATATCAGAGGCTCCTCAAGGATAAAGGTCTGGTGTAAAATTTGGGGAAGACCCATGCTGTTTTGCTATGTTTTTTCTTTTTTTTTGCCTGGTGTTCTCTTAAAATCCATACCAGACCCTTATCCTGAGCATGTGGTTTGTATAGATGTTGAAAGGGATCTCTTAGCCACAATGGGGTTGAGGGGCACATGCAAGTAAAATAAAAAAACAGTATTTTTGCTTGCACATGATTGGATGGTAGAAATCAGCAGAGCTTCCTCTCATTTCAGATCTTCCCCTCAGATTTGCAGCGACTGCACTTGCAAGTTCACTTCCAAGTGCACTAGTAGTGCACAGTTGATTTGCCTTTAGTAAACCAACTTCTTTGTCTACTTTTTTTAAAATGCACATTTTAGGACTGAAGATGTTTTTAAAACCTCAAAAGCATTATATATTTTCTAACCGCAGACACCCTGGAGACTAAAACAGTGGTAGTTCCACTTTTTATGTCACTTGATATTAGCGCAAAAGTTAATCAAACACATATTTTCAGTAAAAATTCACTAAAGCTAAAGGATAAGTTACACCTTTACTGCGCCATCAAGTACTGTAACATGTCACAACCTGAATAGGGTGTAATATGTAACATGTTATAAAAGGTGAACTTAACTTTATTTGCAATTGATAACCCATTTTTTGTTAAAGAGTAAAAAACATGGCTGCACCACATAAATAAATACTTAACAGGTCGAGCCTTCAAATTGTGTTCACTCAAGAGTGAAACAGCCACAGAATTTGGTACACAATATTGCACATAGGTGATGTGTTAAAAGCTCCTACAAATTAATTGTAATGTCCCTAGAATTATTACTGTCACTCTGGTGTGCATGGGAATATGTAATGTATAACGCAATTGCTGTTTTCTCACGTAGGTTCCCCTGACTGGTGTGTTTATGTACGTATGTACTGTATATGGGGGTGGGAACATTTTTTGGGGGGGCAGGCTTAAGTTGCTTGAGTGTAATTTTATTTTTTTAACCTTTTTTTTTACACTTAACTTTATGGCTATCACCTATGGGGCTGATAGGCTTATGTGATCTATTGTGTTATTTTTAATGTACAGTCACTGGATCACTTTCATTTTACAGATGACAGTTGAATATGTAATGTTTACATGCTTTTCCAGCTGAGCCTTGGCAGAAAAAGGGTTAAAATAATCGTGTATTTTTACTGTTGCCCATTAAGCCTTTTAAGAAGACCCGCTACCCACCAAATTGTGCTTTCTACATATTTTTTTTGCATTGGTACCTGTCCTCCATTGCAGTGCCCAGCTACCCATGCCTTTCTTTAACAAAAACTGGCCTTGAAAAAGGCCAAACAAAATGACATGGTTTGACTCCTATAGGCTTTTAATGAATTTGGTTCAGCAAACATCAAGCGGGAAATTTCACCTTACACTCGATAATAAGAATACACTTTACTTCAAATTCTAATGCTGTTATTTGTAAATTTGCAAAAGTTTAACTGGTAATAGTTTATACCCCAATGAAAGGTAACAACATTTTCCAAACATCAAAAAAAATAAAATAATGAGCTGCAGTTGATTTAAAAGAAAGAATAAGAAAATGTAACTTATTAGGTGTAAATTTGCATTCACAGTCATGATTTTTTTTTTTTTTACGTTCATTCCTGTCTTTTTTCAGGTCATGTGATACAAGCAAAATTGATGCTTTAGTAGATGTGAATTTATATATGTACATACTATGATATTTTCTGCCAATCGATATTTTCTATTATTTTCCCACAGCTGTATAAAATATTTGTACACTCATTGCGTGTTAAATTTCCCTTTGGGCTTTTCCATTTAGCACTAGGGAGATATAAATGAGTGCATTTAAGTAGATATATCAATTTGCCAAGCCATCCTCCCGAGCCAACTCTTGTGATTAAGAAACAAATCAATCAGACGCTTAGACTGCAATGCCTCTGTACAGTGTTTGAGTGAACTGCGGGTTAAGGAGGAATATCCTATTATGGTTATCGGATGGATACAGGTCTTTTTCACTGTTATACAGAGAAAGAAATCAATATTACATAGGGAATAAACATTAAAAATCTATTTACTTGCACAGAACTTAAATTACAATAACGTCTGATCATTTCCGTCTGTCTCTAAAATTGCTGATTGCTAAAAATAAATTGCCAGATGTATTTCATGTATGTTGTTGTCAGATATATGTCAGCTTGTTCAGTAGCTGACCGCTTACCATAAAATTCCCACTGGGAACTTCAGAAGGAAACAACAAAAGATGTGTGAATAAAATACCAATCGCCCTTTAGCAATCAGAGACCGTTGTATAGAAACAGGGTTTATTAGGGATCAGAGAAGGTGAGATTTATCTTTTTTTTTCCTCTCCCAGGCCATCTGCTTTGTGCCACCCCTTACCTCCAACAACTGCTTTGGTTGCTGCCTCCCCAAACACATGCAAATGTACACACTTGTATGCAAAATCATATGCTCTGAAAATATCCAATAAATATCATGTCTGTCAACTTACTCTTTATTTACCTGGAAGAATGATGCAGTCACATACGCAAGGATACAACTGCTGACCAACATTATATAAACCCATAACTATCAACCCTTTCTTACAGTGATTGTAAACAATCACCTTGTAAAACAACCCATTCAATTTAAAATAGAAATTAAAGCCAAACCATTTTTGTATAGATATAAAAAAAAAGCATTATAAATAACTTTTTTATATAAATGATCACATTCCATTTGTTCTCAGCTACATAAGAGCTGGGAGAGGAGAAGCAGCAGCACACTAATCTTCCCAGTGAATGGCTGTGCAGCGGGTTTGTGTCAGGACAAGTTTGATCATTGGAAGAGAGCACACAGAGTTCCCAGCATAGCTAGATAACTGACCACAGTGTTTTCTCCTGCTAAGTGTGGTCAGTTTTTAATAGGAAAGCAGAGGAACTGGCAGGAACACTAGGGATTTCACATAAAGGAAGCAATACAAAGAGAACAGGATACTTTCTCATACAAGTACATGGTACAGCAGGCACATATCAGGAATATGAAATGTTGGGGCAACAAACACTTTAAAGATTTTCAGTGGCCTGAAAACCGAGAATAGACAATGTTTCTCAAAGATCAATATTCTCCCATGACTCTTATATGCTTGATCTCCGCCTTCTTTGCAACTATGCAGAGACTGTTTAGCTTTTTAATATGGAAGAAAGTAAACCCAGGAATCAGTCTAATTCACAGACTTTGCCCAAACACAAAAGAGAATCGAACTTCCAGATATAGAATGTTGCTTTTGGTCAACTAACAGGGTTAGAGGATTGGAACTTGCTTTCAACCCTGAAAGATTGGGTAACCCTAGAACAATATTTTACCAGTTACTCCCTTGATACTGTTCCATTGTACACTTGACAGCCAGTCACCAAAAACTGACTATCCACTCATAGGGGGTACCAAAGACAGCTTTTGCACCACCTGTAGGATGCTATCTCTCTTGACAGTACCTTGCCCACTGACCCCTTTAAGTAGAAATCATAACTTTCCTCCTAGCATCCCCAAATAACTTCTTAGAGAACAGTAGTCTAACTGTTGTTTGACAGTCACATCTTTAAAAAAAGATAGTGATGAGCTAAGGTTCAGCCAATATCCAACAGTCCATATATAAGTGGGAATATCACCCAAGAGGAAAGTGTGAGGATACCCTGTAAAGCCCTCTATAGGAAAGGGCACTCCATCTCGTGCTGTAAAGTGGGGGGTTTAGCAGATAATTTTGACCCCATTTAAGGTGGGCAAAAGAGTCTTTAGTGAGCGTAATGGAACATCAATAGCCTCATTGTTGGTATGGAAGGTGCTTCAGGTACCTCCGCCTGTCATCAGGGATGCACGTCCTCAGTCATATCTCCGACACACTCCACAAGTTTATATATCATATATGTAAAATGGAAAAGTGAACATAGCGTAATCCAGTTAAAAGCATTTATTCAGATCTAAAATATTGCACTTACACAGTAGCAGCAGTAAAGCCTATTTTGACCACCTTTATTTAAGGTCAAAATCATCTTGTAAACCCCCCACATTACAGCAAGAGATGGAGTAACCTTTCCAGGGCTTTCCAGGGAATCCTCATACTTTCCTCTCGGGTGAAAGACTGTTTCTGGGCTCAATCTCTTCTAGGTCTTTTTGGGACTAATGCTACTGATGAGGCACTGATAGGTGGCACTGATCAGGAGGCACTGATGAGGCTACACTGGTGGGTGGCACTGATGGGCACTGATAGGTGCCACTGATAGGCAGCACTGAAGGGCACTCAGAGGTGGCACTGATAGGTGGCACTGATGGGCACTGGTAGGCAGCACTGATAAGTGACACTGAGGGGCACTGATTGGCAACACTGATGGGCACTGATAGGTGGTAATGGCGGGCACTGATTATCAGTACTGATGGATACTGATAGGTGGCACTGATTAGCAGCACTTGTGGGCATGGATTAGCAGCACTGGTGGAAATGGATTAGCAGCACTGGTCGTGAATGTGGGGACCAATGTCCCTGTAACAGAAGCCGGTTAACGTCTTTCTTCTTTTCTCCTCACGCTGTCAACATGTGGAAAAAAAATCCGATAACCGGCTTCTGTTTACTTCCATGATCAGCTGTCATTGGCTGACAGCTGATCACGTGGTAAGCAATCACAGAGCACGCCACAGGGGGCACACGGTCAGTGCGAGCACAGGAGGATGTCAATGGACGCCCTCCCGGCATTTTAAGCCTGCGCAGTAGCTGTCTTTCGGCTATAGCGTGGGCTGGAAGGGGTTAAAGAGAGTTAACTGTCGAGGTTGTACTAGAATACTACATTAAATAGCGGCTGCCTTCCCCTGCCTGGTTGCACTTTTCAAGACTAGGTGGCGCTGCTGTGCTTCTCCATCTCCTTGCTGACAGGAGTAGTGAGTAAAGCCCCATACACACGGCCCGAATGCCGGGCAACATTGGCCAGTTCAACAAAAACCGTCCGACATTTGGCCCGTGTGTATGGGAGCCAGCCTGACAGTAGCCAGGACAGCATGGGGGGCTGTCCCCCTGTCAGAACACAACAGCTCAGGTGTGGAAACTGATGTACTAACATTGGATCATTAGTACAGCAGCTCCAACCGGAGCTGACAGTTGTTTTTTTTTCGTTCGACCCACTGAGTTGAACGGAAAAAGCTCATAGTGTGTATCTGGCTTAATGCTGCTGTCACATCTGTCAGCCTAGAGGGGCAGAGCCTAATGCAAGATTATCATGGAGCCCCATGCATCTGGGGCCCCTGAGCAGTAGCCGGGGGGGCATGCATTAAAACAGCCCTACTTTTCCTCCCTGACATACCTGTAGGTGATATTCACCTACAGCTGATGTGCAATATAAAGTATGTTCTCTTGACTATAAAAGCAAATAGACAATTGTTCTCTGGTTACAAACAATGGTGTGATTTCATTTTCTATCATTACAAGTGATGCTTGACTCAGTTCTATTACCTTTATTGTCCTTTCTTACTTACTAATCCTCATTGTGCTAATAAAACACCTTCATCGCTGTCAGTGTTCACACTCTGGGGGGGTTATTTACAAAAGGCAAATCCACTTTGAACTACAAGGGCACTGCAAGTGCACGTGGAAGTGTAGTCGCTGTAAATCTGAGGGGAAGATCTGAAATGAGGGGAAGCTCTGCTGAATTTATCATCCAATCATGTGCAAGCTAAAATGTTGTTTTTTATTTTCCTTGCATGTCCCCCTAGGATCTACAGCGACTGCACTTCCAGTGCCCTTGTAGTTCAAAGTGGATTTGCCTTTTGTAAATAACCCCCATTGTTACATGGAACAGTTGACCTAATCTAACCTGCAATATAATTTATGTGGAAGAAATTTTAGGCTTCTGTTTGCTTTTTTAACTCCTTTATTTTTATAATTTTTACAAAAACATATACCACTGATCGAAATGGCACCTTGTATACATACTATTATAACATCTTTACAATGTCGTGTATACATTCACACTTAAATAACCTTCAATACATTATTATACCCAGTTCGTATTTACTTCCTTTAAAGGGGGAAAAAAAGGAACATTTAGAAGACACACAACTACTACCAATACCTCAGCTCCCTCTCCTCTATGGTTCTCTAACCTTTTTTGACCGCTATATCCTTTTATAACCCCTCCCTCCCCAATCCCCCCTCCCTAATCTCTTTTAATAAAGTGCTACTGTCCCTTCCATACACCGTGTCTATTTTAACAACAGATATATTATGTATTCTTATTTCTCTCTTCTCACGCTTAATCCAGTTAAAAGCATTTATTTAGATCTAAAATATTGCACTTACACAGTAGCAGCAGTAAAGCCTATTTTGACCACCTTTATTTAAGGTCAAAATCATCTTGTAAGCCCCCCACGTTACAGCACGAGATGGAGTAACCTTTATCTCTTCTCACGCTTATTTGCCACTTCCCTTCATCCTCTCCACTCCCCCCTTATTTTCCAGATAATATCCTCCTAGTCTTTGAATATGATCTCCTCTCCCTAGTTATTCCCTTTAAAGGGGACATCCCATTTTATCTAACCAGGGCTTCCACATCATTAAGAATTTGTCCAGTTTCCTCCGTCTAACAAATACCACTTTTTCCCTCCATACTGTGGCATCCATCACTTTAGTCCATTCTTCTGATGTCGGGAGTCTCACTGATTGCCAGTTCTGAGTTATTATCTTTCGAGCTTGGAATAAACATCTTATCACTGCAATTTTACTATTTTTGGGCACAGAATTTTCCTCTATTTTCCCCAACAGACATATAGCACAATCCAGGTCTATCTTAAGCCCAAAGGTACGATTAATATCCTCCAGTATCTCTGTCCAGTACCTGAATAGTTTTGGGCACCTCCACATCATATGAATCAAATCCCCTATTCCTTGACAACTTGGGCATTTGTCGTCAGCTCTGTATCTGTATCGAAAAAGCTTCTTTGGAGTGTGATAAACTCTATGTAGCAAAATTAGCTGCAATATTTTCTGTGAAGGGGAGACTGACACCTGGGAGCTCAAGTCCAATATCCATTGTTCTCCTGTTATTTTTTCCCCCAGGTCCTCTTCCCATCCCTTCTTATTTTTAGCCAGTCTTTCCCCATTAATGGTTTTACTACATATCTGTTCATATATCTCTGATATTAAGCCTTTGAAGGATCCTGTCATAGCTATTTTTTGTATAAAAGGTACTTTACACCATTCCACCCTTTGTATTTTAACCCTTTCATGACTAAGCCTATTTTTGACATTTGGTGTTTACAATTTAAAATCCGTATTTTTTGCTAGAAAATTACTTAGAGCCTCCAAACATTATATGTATATTTTTTAGCAGAGAATCTAGAGAATAAAATGGCAATTGTTGCAATATTTTTTATCACACGGTATTTGTGCAGCAGTGTTTTAAATGCAAATGTTCTGGAAAAGGGACACTTTCATGAATTTAAAAAAAAAAACAAACAGTAAAGTTAGCCCAATGTCACGCTTTATAATTGCACGCACTCGTGGAATGGCGACAAACCACGGTACCTAAAAATCTCCATAGGCGACGCTTTAAATTTTTTTACGGTTACCAGGTTAGAGTTACAGAGGAGGTTTAGTGCTAGAATTATTGCTCTCGCTCTGACGATTGCAGCAATACCTCACATGTGTGATTTGAACACCGTTTACATATGGGGGCGCGACTTCCTTATGCGTTTTCTTTGCTGCGCGAGCTCACGGGGGCGCTTTAAAAAAAAAAAATTCTTATTTATCTTATTTATTTTTATTTTTAGAAATTGTGTTTTTTTAAAAAAAAATTTTTTGATCACTTTTATTGCTGTCACAAGGAATGTAAACATCCCATAGTGACACTAATAGGTGGTGACAGGTACTCTTTATGGAGGGATCGGGGGTCTAAAAGACCCCCGATCCCTTCTTTGCACTTCACACTATTCAGATCACTGAAAACGGTGATTCTGAACACTGTATATTTTTTTTAAACTGGCACCATTGGCAGCCGAGTAAACGGGAGGTGACGTCATGACGTTGCTTCCGCGTTTACAATTAGAAGGCTGGAACCAAGCCACACACGGCTTAGTTCCAGACTGTCAGCAGCCGCCAGAGGCGGCGGATCATCGATCGGGCCTCCCGGTGGATCGGGAGGCCCAGTAAGAGCGGCGGGAGGCAGCAGGAGGGGGGACGTCCCCTCCCGCTCCTCCGGTATAACAGCCGAGCGGCTTTTAGCCGCATCGGTTGTTATACATGGATAGCCGATCGCCCGCTCTACAACATGGTACCGGGATGATGCCTGCAGCTGCGGGCATCATCCCGGTATAACCCCGGAAAGCCAAGTACGCACATCTGCGTATGCTCGGCGGGAAAGGGTTAAAGTGGGCATTCAATGTGTGTCTAATTTGAAGATACCGGTAGAATGATTGGTTTGGGATACCATACTCACCCCTCAACTCCTCGAATGATTTCAACGTACTCCCATCATATAGTTGCACACGTTTTCTGATACCACAAACCTTCCACTCATTTATTTTACCCAAGGGGATCAAATCTGGAAATTGCTTGTTGTCCCAAATCGGGGTATATTCTGTTAACCCCCTCTATCCCATTACTACCCTGGCCACCTGCCATACTTTTGTTATTAGTTTTAATGTGGGGCATCCAGCGAGTAGGGAATCTGCTTCCAGAGCTTCCACCAAACTGCTATGCAAGGCTCCCTGCAGCATCATTCGTGCATTTTTATTACTCTCCCCATGTATATTACATCCCCTGAGATGCTGCAACTGGGCAGTCAAAAAATAACTGCGCGGGTGTGAAACTGCAGTTCCTCCCTCTTTTATTGGTAGCTGCAGTATCTGTAAGCTAATACGTGCCTGCCCCTTCTTCCAGATTAGTTCCCAGAACATTATTTCAATTTTTTTGAACCATCTCATTCCGATCCAAACTGGAGAATTATGTAGCTGATACAAAAGTTGGGGCATCCAGATCATTTTAATGAGTTTAATTCTTCCAGTTGCTGACAGAGGAAGACGGCTCCAGATATCACACTTCCGCTTAAATTTAAGCAGAAGGGGAGCAAGATTATCCTCAATATACGACCTGGGTCCCTTGTTAACCATACTCCTAAATACTTCATCCTGTCTACCACCCTTAGTTGCCCGACCAAGGATGGGAAAAGGTCTATTGTGTCTACAGGCATCAGGGCCGATTTCTCCCAGTTAATTACCAGACCTGAGAGCTTCCCAAACTCCTCCACTATGTTCATAACCCCCGCCAGGGATGAGTCTATATCTACGAGGAAGAACAAAATGTCATCTGCATATAATGCAATCCTTTCTTCTCTCATCTCTCTTTTAAACCCCTGTATCCCCCTTGCAGATCTAATCACAATTGCTAATGGCTCTATTGCTAAAGCAAACAATAGAGGTGACAAAGCAAACAATAGAGGTGACAGGGCACATCTCTGCCGTGTTCCCCTCTCCAGCTGGATCGGATCAGAGTATGTATTATCCTTATCTTATTTATTTATTTCAGGTACTTATATAGCGTTGTCAATTTACGCTTTATTATTTAGCGCTTTACATATACATTGTATATTAACATCAGTCCCTACCCTCAAGGAGCTTACAATCTAAGGTCCCTAACTCACATTCATATATACTAGGGACAATTTAGACAGGATCCAATTAACCTACCAGCATGTCTTTGGAGTGTGGGAGGAAACCGGAGTACCCGGAGGAAACCCACGCAGACACAGGGAGAACATGCAAACTCCAGGCAGGTAGTGTCGTGGTTGGGATTCGAACCAGCGACCCTTCTTACTACTCGGCGAAAGTGCTATCCACTACACCACTGTGCCACCCTTGGTGGCACAGCGCTTGGTGTCTTATAAAGTGCTTTCACCCAGCCTATAAAAGTGGGTCCGAACCCAAACACCTCCAGAGCCCGCCACAAAAAGTCCCACTCCAAACTATCGAAAGCTTTGGCAGCATCCAAAGAGACGACCGCCCGTGAACCCCCATTTATTGATGGGATCTGAAGGTTCAGGTATACCCGCCTTACATAAATGTTAGTAGATCTATTGGGGATAAACCCAGATTGATCTGGGTGTATAAGCTTTTGTATATATTTATTCTCCCTAGCGGCCAGCACTTTTGGCAGTATTTTTGCGTCTGAACACAGTAGGGATATTGGCCTATAGGACGAGGTATCCATTTGATCTTTCCCTTCTTTTGGGATAACCACTATTGTAGCTTCTGCCATTGAGGAGGGCATCCTCCCCCCCCCGGCCACCTTCCCTAGCATCCTCAATAACTCTGGAAGCATCACCTCACCGTACCGCTAATGAATTTCAGTGGATAGACCATCTGGGCCGGGGGACTTCTGGTTAGCCATCTCAGCTACTACACTTTGCAATTCCTCCAGAGTTATGGGGGATTCTAGCTTGTTTTTTTCCCTTTGTGAAAGAGCTGGTACCTCAATCCCCCCAAAGAAGCGATCCATATCTCTTGCCACTTCTCCCCTCCTGGATTTGTATAGATTTGCGTAGTATTGTCTAAATGCGTCAAGTATTTCAGGGGTCCGAGAAGTAATTTCTCCCCCTGGCATCCTAATGGTTGCGATTACTGATGGGGAGTTATTGGTCTTCACTAGGGATGAGCTTCGTGTTCGAGTCGAACCCATGTTCGACTCGAACATCGGCTGTTCGGCCATTCGCCGAATTGCGAACGATATGGGCCGTTCGCGCCAAATTCGTGTGGCGCGTCACGGCCCATAATTCACTGCGGCATCGCAGTGCATTGCTTGCTGATGATTGGCCAAGCATGCACTATGACCCGCATGCTTGGCCAATCACAGCGCCGCCTGAACAGAGAGCCGTAATTGGCCAAAGCCAAGGAGGCTTTGGCCAATTATGGCTCAGGGGATTTAGTACACGCCCCACACTATATAAGGCTGCCTGCACGGCGGCCCTGTGCAGTGTGTTCCGGTGTGCTTAGAGAGAGAGAGAGACAGTGTCATTTCATTTGAGTTAGCTAGATTAGGCAGGACAGTCAGTCAGTTAGCTGCACTTAAAGTGTATTGTGTATATATATGCATCCCAGGTGTTGCATATATATATATACACTGTATTCAGTTTAGATAGATCCGTTCCTGTTATCTTCTAGACTATTTACATTTAGTGCAGTGCGTCCTGCTCACAGTGTTCAGCTAGATCCGTTCCTGTTATCTTCCTACTGACAGGCAGGCTTGTCTTGTTACAGTATTTACAGCTACCTAAAGAAAATTACTGGTGTTCTTTTGATCCTATTAGTACCACGGTCAGGCAGCTAGACTATTTACATTTAGTACAGTGCGTCCTGCTCACAGTGTTCAGCTAGATCCGTTCCTGTTATCTTCCTACTGACAGGCAGGCTTGTCTTGTTACAGTATATAAAGCTACCTGAAGAAAATTACTGGTGTTCTTTTGATCCTATTAGTACCACAGTCAGGCAGCTAGACTATTTACATTTAGTGCAGTGCGTCCTGCTCACAGTGTTCAGCTAGATCCTTTCCTGTTATCTTCCTACTGACAGGCAGGCTTGTCTTATTACAGTATATAAAGCTACCTGAAGAAAATTACTGGTGTTCTTTTGATCCTGTTAGTACCACGATCAGGCAGCTAGACTATTTACATTTAGTACAGTGCGTCCTGCTCACAGTGTTCAGCTAGATCCATTCCTGTTATCTTCCTACTGACAGGCAGGCTTGTCTTGTTACAGTATATAAAGCTACCTGAAGAAAATTACTGGTGTTCTTTTGATCCTATTAGTACCACGGTCAGGCAGCTAGACTATTTACATTTAGTGCAGTGCGTCCTGCTCACAGTGTTCAGCTAGATCCGTTCCTGTTATCTTCCTACTGACAGGCAGGCTTGTCTTGTTACAGTATATAAAGCTACCTGAAGAAAATTACTGGTGTTCTTTTGATCCTATTAGTACCACGGTCAGGCAGCTAGACTATTTACATTTAGTGCAGTGCGTCCTGCTCACAGTGTTCAGCTAGATCCTTTCCTGTTATCTTCCTACTGACAGGCAGGCTTGTCTTATTACAGTATATAAAGCTACCTAAAGAAAATTACTGGTGTTCTTTTGATCCTATTAGTACCACGATCAGGCAGCTAGACTATTTACATTTAGTGCAGTGCGTCCTGCTCACAGTGTTCAGCTAGATCCATTCCTGTTATCTTCCTACTGACAGGCAGGCTTGTCTTGTTACAGTATATAAAGCTACCTGAAGAAAATTACTGGTGTTCTTTTGATCCTATTAGTACCACGGTCAGGCAGCTAGACTATTTACATTTAGTGCAGTGCGTCCTGCTCACAGTGTTCAGCTAGATCCGTTCCTGTTATCTTCCTACTGACAGGCAGGCTTGTCTTGTTACAGTATATAAAGCTACCTGAAGAAAATTACTGGTGTTCTTTTGATCCTATTAGTACCACGGTCAGGCAGCTAGACTATTTACATTTAGTGCAGTGCGTCCTGCTCACAGTGTTCAGCTAGATCCGTTCCTGTTATCTTCCTACTGACAGGCAGGCTTGTCTTGTTACAGTATATAAAGCTACCTGAAGAAAATTACTGGTGTTCTTTTGATCCTATTAGTACCACGGTCAGGCAGCTAGACTATTTACATTTAGTGCAGTGCGTCCTGCTCACAGTGTTCAGCTAGATCCGTTCCTGTTATCTTCCTACTGACAGGCAGGCTTGTCTTGTTACAGTATATAAAGCTACCTGAAGAAAATTACTGGTGTTCTTTTGATCCTATTAGTACCACGGTGAGGCAGCTAGACTATTTACAGTTAGTGCAGTGCGTCCTGCTCACAGTGTTCAGCTAAACCTACAAGTTAGTGGGGTGCGTCCACCTCACAGTGTTCAGCTAAAGCTACCTGTAGAAGGTTGGTGGTGTTCTCATACTACAGGCAGGCAGTTGATTTTGCTAGCTGCAGTATTAGTACATATATATATATCCCAGCTTAGTGCAGCTACAGGCCATTAGTATGTCTGGAAGGCCAAGAAGGAGAGGCAGACAGTCACAAGCCAATAAGAGAGGGCAAGCAGGCTCTGTGTCTAGTGCCGGTCGTGGAGACGGTGCATCCTCATCAGCACGTGGCCATGGGACACGCTTGGCCTTTTTTTCGGCAGCTGGCCGTGTTGAGCCGCAACATGCGGAAGACTTGGTCGAGTGGATGACCAAGCCGTCCTCATCCTCCTCATCCTCTCTCACCCATGCCCAGGGTGCTTTGTCTGGCAAAGCAGCGGCCTCTTCCCTCGGCTCAATGTCATCAGTGACTCCTTCCCTAGCTCCACCATGTCCTCCTGAGGAATCCCTCGAACTGTTTGACCACAGTGTTGGGTACATGCTCCAGGAGGATGCCCAGCGTTTGGAAGGCTCTGATGATGATACTGAGCTTGATGAAGGCAGTAACATAAGCACGGACAGAGGGGGTGCCCAAGAAGGACAGCAATCTGGCAGTCATGCTCCCCCTGCTGCAGCATACTGCCAGGTTTGCTCCAGTGATGAGGAGGGAGGGGATGATGAGGTCACTGACTCAACATGGGTGCCTGATAGGAGAGAGGAGGAGGAGGAGGAGGAGGAGGCGACACATCACCAACGAGGCAGGATGCCCTCCAGGGGCCAGCCTAAGGGCAGCACATTGACTGCATCACACCCCAAAGCTCCACATGTGCAGGGCGCTGCAGTCTCTGCGCGTTATTCAAAAAGTTCTTTGGTGTGGGCCTTTTTTGAGACGAGTGCATCAGATCGCACCGCTGCTATTTGCAACATATGTCTCAAGCGTATCTCACGTGGCCAAAACATCTCCCGCTTGGGTACCACATGCTTGACCAGACATTTGTTGACCTGCCATGCAGTTCGTTGGCAAGCGCATCTAAAAGACCCACACCAAAGAACAAAGAGGACCTCTCCTTGCTCCTCATCAGCTGAGATTTCCAACCCCACTAGACCTCCAGTCCTCTCTGAGACCTGCACTGAGAGGAATGAAGGTGTAGAATTAGGTGTGTCACAGCCAAGTACTTGTGGGCAATCTGCTTTTGGTACACCGACGTCAGATTGTACCAGGCAAATTTCCTTGCCCCAGCTGCTGCACCGCCGAAAGAAGTTTGCTCCCAGCCATCCACATGCCCAGCGGTTGAATGCTAGCTTGGCAAAATTGCTAGCACTTCAACTGCTGCCTTTTCAGTTGGTAGACTCTGCCCCCTTCCGTGAGTTTGTGGAATGTGCGGTTCCTCAGTGGCAGGTACGCAAACGCCACTTTTTCTCACGGAAGGCGATTCCGCCTCTCTACCGGCATGTGGAAGGCAATGTCCATGCCTCGCTGGACAGGGCGGTCAGCGGTAAGGTGCATATTACCGCTGACTCATGGTCCAGCAGGCATGGACAGGGACGTTACCTAAGTTTCACGGCGCATTGGGTGACTCTGCTGGCAGCTGGGAAGGATGCAGGACAAGGTGCAGTAGTGTTGGAGGTTGTTCCGCCACCACGCCTCCAAAATGCTAATGATTGTGACACACCTCTCTCCTCCACCCCCTCCTCTTCTTCTTCCTCCATGGCCTCTTCCTCGGAACCAGCGGTGCTCCGTAGTCGTTCAAGGGGCTACGCAAGTACGCAGGCCAAAAGATGCCATGCGATGCTTGAGCTGGTGTGCTTGGGGGACAGGAGCCACACTGGGGCAGAGGTTCTGTCAGCTCTGCAGGGGCAGGTTCAGAGGTGGTTGACGCCATGCCAACTTAAGGCAGGAATGGTGGTTTGTGACAATGGCACCAACCTCCTCTCTGCCCTCCGACAGGGACAAATGACCCATGTGCCCTGTTTGGCTCACGTCCTTAACTTGGTGGTGCAGCGGTTCTTGGGCAGGTACCCGGGCTTACAGGATGTCCTGAGGCAGGCCAGGAAAGTCTGTGTGCATTTCCGCCGGTCATATAATGCCAGTGCTCGGCTGACAGACCTCCAAAAGGAGTTTAACCTGTCCAAGAACCGCCTAATCTGTGACATGCCCACCAGGTGGAACTCAACGTTGGCCATGCTGCAGCAGCTGCACACGCAGCAGAGGGCCATCAATGAGTACCTGTGCGACTATGGCACCAGGACAGGGTCAGGGGAGCTTGGTTTTTTTTCCCCACGCCAGTGGGCCATGATCAGGGATGCATGCACTGTCCTGTCACCATTCGAGGAGGCCACGAGGATGGTGAGCAGTGACAGTGCATGCATCAGTGACACTGTCCCCCTTGTCCACCTGTTGGAGCACACGCTGCGTGGAATAATGGACAGGGCACTTGAGGCAGAACAGAGGCAGGAAGAGGAGGACTTCCTTAGCTCTCAAGGCCCCCTTTATCCAGACAGTGTTCCTGCGTGCCCGCCGATCACACAGGAAGAGGAGGAGGAGGAGGAAGATTGTGTCAGTATGGAGGTGGAGCCTGGCACTCAGCATCAGCAGCAGTCTTTAAGGGATCAGTCCCAAGAAACACATGGACTTGTACGTGGCTGGGAGGAGGTGGCTGCGGACGTTGTCGTCCTTAGTGACCCAGAGGACTTCGGACCGAATGCCTCAGCAAACCTACACTGCATGGCCTCCCTGATCCTGCAAAGCCTGCGTAAGGATCCTCGTATTCGTGGTATCAAGGAGAAGGACCAATACTGGCTGGCAACCCTCCTTGATCCACGTTACAAGGGTAAGGTTGCGGACCTTATCTTGCCATCGCAGAGGGAGCAGAGGATGAAACATCTTTGGGAGGCCTTGCAGAAAGGTCTGTGCAACGCGTTCCCAGAGACTGGGAGGTTACAAACTCCTGTTTCTGGACAACGTGTTGCTGAGGCTTCGGTCAGTCAAAGAAGGAGTGGTGGAGAAGGTGGCCGTCTGACCGATGCGTTCAGACAATTTTTTGGTCCGCAGCCCCAAGGTATGATCGGTTCCAGCAACCATTGCCAGCGTCTGTTTTACATGGTGCAGGAATACCTAGGGGCAAGATCAGACTTGGACGCCTTTCCCACCGAAAATCCTCTGGGTTACTGGGTCTTGAGGATGGATCACTGGCCAGAGCTTGCACAGTATGCAATTGAGCTACTGGCCTGTCCTGCATCCAGCGTTCTTTCGGAACGCACATTCAGTGCTGCTGGAGGCGTGGTAACCGATCACAGGGTGCGTCTGTCCACCGACTCGGTCGATCGACTGACCTTCATAAAAATGAATCAGTCTTGGATCACCACCAGCTACCAAGCACCTGATGCTGATGTAACCGAATAATTTTTTTTGAAATCTCAGATCCCTTCAAAGACTGCCTATGCTGATGCTGAGTGACTATCCCTGAGTAATTATCCTCTTCCTCCTCAATCATCACGCTGATAGCTTGTAAGAACATTTTTGGTTCTGGGCGCCACCACCAGTGCCTAAGGCACAATTTTTCAGCCCCTGTTTAACAGGGGCGTGTAATTACAATTTTTGATGTAATACTTTGCAGCAGGGCTCGTTCCTGCATTCCAACTAGAGTGTCTGTGAGGGGTTGCAGTGTTGTGGCACCAGCACCAGTGCCTAAGGCCCAATTTTTCTGCCCCTGTCTAACAGGGGCGTGTAATTACAATTTTTGATGCAATACTTTGCAGCAGGGCTCGTTCCTGCGTTCCAACTAGAGTGTCTGTGAGGGGTTGCAGTGTTGTGGCACCAGCACCAGTGCCTAAGGCCCAATTTTTCAGCCCTTGTTTAACAGGGGCGTGTAATTACAATTTTTGATGCAATACTTTGCAGCAGGGCTCGTTCCTGCGTTCCAACTAGAGTGTCTGTGAGGGGTTGCAGTGTTGTGGCACCAGCACCAGTGCCTAAGGCCTAATTTTTCAGCTCCTGTTCAACAGGGGCATGTAATTACAATTCTTGATCTAATATTTCACAGCAGGGCCCTGTGAGGGCTTACAGTGTTGTGGCCACAGCAACACCTAAGGCCCAAATTTCTGCTGAGTATATAGGGCAGGACCCTACTTTCAAACATCTAACTTACAAACGACTCCTACTTGCAAACGGAAGGAGACAACAGGAAGTGAGATGAAATCTACCCCTAGGAAGGGAAATTCTCTCCTGTAAGAGTTAATATGGGAAAAAAATTTCTCCTTTCCACTGATGCTTTCCAATCCTTGTTCCACAAAAAAACCCAAATTTTCAAAAAACATTTTTCTTTGGGACAAAAAGTGAGGTGAAATCTTCTGAAGAGGAGGAAAGACAGCAAAACAAATGTCACAGGGGTGATAACCCTTCCCTATGTTTTCCAAAAAGCTTAAAAAAGATTTTTTGGCTGGAGCTAAACACGTTAAAAATTACAAAGAGATTCTACTTAACAACAAACCTACAGTCCCTGTCTTGTTTGCACCGCCTGTATACTGCTGTTCAGAGTATATAGGGCCTGGTGGCCCCACACCTTTCCTTATTTTAATTTGGGTGCGGGGTTCCCCTTAATATCCATACAAGACCCAAAGGGACTGGTAATGGACTGGGGGGTACCCATGCCGTTTGTCTCACTGATTTTCATCCATATTGCCATGACCCGACATTACATTAAACCCGCAAGCAGTTTTAAATGAGATTTTTTCCTTTGAAAATGACATTTGGTGCAGGGACTGTTCTAAACACGGGAAACATGCGTCACTTTACAGGCATACTATAGACACCCCCCAGGTATGATATTTAAAGGAATATTTCACTTTTTTTTTTTACTTTAGGCATCATTAAAATCACTGCTCCCGAAAAAACGGCCGTTTTTAAAAGTTTTTTTTGCATTGATACATGTCCCCTGGGGTAGGACCCGGGTCCCCAAACCCTTTTTAGGACAATACCATGCAAATTAGCCTTTAAAATGAGTACGTTTGATTTCGAACGTTCGAGTCCCATAGACGTCAATGGGGTTCTAACGTTCGTGCGAACTTTCGGTCCGTTCGCAGGTTCTGGTGCGAACCGAACCGGGGGGTGTTCGGCTCATCCCTAGTCTTCACCAACCGAGCCAAAAAACGGCCTGCACACTCCCCCTCAGCAAAGGTATGTTGGGTTTGAAAAAGACGCTTATTTTCTGCCTTTCTAGTAATGATGTTCTGATATTTTTGTTGACTTTTAAGCCACCTTTCTTTCTTTTCCAGAGTTGGATCTACCACGTACTGATTTTCAGACTCCACAGCTTCCCTCCCAGTGACCTCCTCCCACTCCCAGGACCTCCTTTTGATCTTTGCAACCTGTTGTATTATTAACCCTCTGAGGAAAGCCTTCAAAGTATCCCACACTATCCCGGCACTTGCGGAGCCCTTATTCAATGTTACAAATTCCTTTAATTTTAGTGTTACCTCTGTTGGTTCCCTCATTAACTCCAACCAAAATGGACTTATATTCCATGCTCTCGGGGGGTTCTGACCTTCCAACTGAATCATCATTATTAATGGTGAATGGTCAGACACTCCCCTAGCAGCGTATACTATGCTTTTTACCAACTGTACCATATCCCCGTTTCCAAAAGCCATGTCTATTCTTGACAATGTTGCATATGAACTAGAGAGACATGAGTATTGCTGCCTCATTGGGTTTCGGGTTCTTCAGACATCACACAATCCCAGCTCTTCCATAAATTGGGCCAACCGTCCATCAGAAACTTTGTCAGATTGTTTCCCTGGGGGGAATCGATCTTTGCTCTTATCAATAACTTCATTAAAGTCCCCCACCACTATAACCGGTATGTCCTCTTTATCTTCGAGAAACTCTGCCAATTTATATAGAACCTCCATCTTAAAAGGAGGCGGAATATAAAGATTTGCCACAATATATGGCTTGTTCTCTATCTGGCAGTTCAGAAACACATACCGTCCCTCTGTAGCTATCTTGGCTTCCCTGCAGGAGAAACGCACACCAGTTATTATTATTATTGTACTTACACCCCTAGAATAAGAGGAATGCACTGAATGGTATTGAAACCAAAAATTCCCACCATACAGGCCTGCGATCGTGTCTCTCGTTAAGTGTGTCTCCTGTAGGCAGCCCAAATCTTTCCGGCCCTTCTCAAGTGTGGAGAAAACTGCCATCCTTTTAACCGGGTTCCCAAGCCCCCTAACATTCCAGGAGGCTATATTAAGAGTACTAGGTTGCATCACGGGGGTCTCTATAATATTCCTGGAGTGGTAGGGGGCGTGGGCAAAAGGCAAGTACGTTATACCCCTTCCTCAAAAAAAGAGCACACCAAAATATTAACATTACACCATTTTCTATACATACATAATTGTCATTTACCTGTGCGTCTACCTTAAAAAAGTGTATTGTTGTGCTTAAATCATTTTGTGTAATTACACAGCGTACCTTCCTTGTGTCTTTGTGCTTATTCTTTATATCCTTAACCCCATTCAGTGTATACCTTTTAGTGTAAATAGTAATGTACCTCCCCCCCTCGACGGCAACAGCGCGGATCTAAATTGCCAGGACTACGTCTATTGACGTCGTCCCGTGCACGAGCGGCCTGCGCGCCCCCTGTAGGGCGCGCCCGGCGCACTCGGTGATCAGCGAGTCTATGAGACACATCACCGATCAGAGTAAGGGGTTGGTCCCGACCCCTTACCACATGATCAGCTGTCAGCCAATGACAGCTGATCATGTGATGTAAACAGAGCCGGTAATCGGCTATTTTTCCTCCTCGTGCTGACAGCGCGAGGAGGAAAAAAAACCCGATCACCGGCGGCTGTGATCGGGACATCAGTCCCGATCACGGCGATCTTCTAACACAAAGCAATAGGCAGCAGTGCTGCCTACCAGTGCCCACCAGCGTCACCCATCAGTGCCCACAGTGCCATCAATCAGTGCCACCCATCAGTGCCCACAGTGCCACCCATCAGTGCCCACAGTGCCACCCATCAGTGCCACCCATCAGCACCCACATCAGTGCCACCCATCAGCACCCACATCAGTGCAACCTATCAGTGCCCATCAGTGTCACCTACCAGTGCCCATAAGTGCCCATCAGTGCCGCCCATTAGTGCCCCCCATCAGTGCCCCCCATCAGTACCGCCCATCAGTGCCCCCATCAGTGGTACCTATCAGTGCCCATCCGTGCCACTCATCCGTGCCACCCATCCGTGCCACCCATCTGTGCCACCCATCTGTGCCGCCCATCCGTGGCCATCAGTGCTGCCTTATCTGTGCCCATCAGTACCACCTTATCTGTCCCCATCAGTGCCGCCTTAACTGTGCCTATCAGTGCCGCCTTAACTGTGCCTATCAGTGCTGCCATATCTGTGCCTATCCGTGCCCATCAGTGCAGCCTATCAGTGCCCACCAGTGCCGCCCCATCAGGGCATATCAATGAAGGAGAAAAATTACCTGTTTGCAAAATTTTATAACAAACTATTAAACATGATTTTTTTTTTTTCAAAAATTTCCATCTTTTTTTGTTTGTTTAGAAAAAAATAAAAACCCCAGCTGTGATTAAATACCACCAAAAGAAAGCTCTATTTGTGGGAAAAAAATGATAAAAATTTCATTTGGGTACAGTGTTGTATGTCCGCGCAATTGTCATTCAAAGTGTGACAGTGCTGAAAGCTCAAAATTGGTCTGGGCAGGAGGGGGATTTAAGTGCCCAGTAAGCAAGTGGTTAAATAGTGCAACCGAAAGATTGATTTCTCAAAATTTTTCACCACAGATCATGGCTTTTTTTAGGAGAGTAGTAGCTATCAGGCACTGTATGCAGATCTTGTAAAAAATTGGGATAACGAATTGAATGGAATCGTGTTTTTAACTGATGGAAGAGGTCCTGTAATAAAGGACTGACTTATAACCAAGGAGTCCAGATAAAACAAGCTGCTTAAGTTCGTGTTCCTTCCAAGGCAGAACCCCAAAGAAAAGGGGGGAAGAAAAGGACAAACGATAAAGCCTGGATCAACTGGTAAATAAGAAAAATGACATCCTCCTCCTCTCAGGTTGGTTCCAAGTCAGTCCTTTATTACAGGACCTCTTCCATCAGTTAAAAACATGATTTTATCTACCCTCTGTGGTCATTAATTGATCCTCCGGCTGGGGTTGCTTCTTGATCTAAATAGATTAACTACTTGAGTTTCCATTCAATTCGTTATCCCAATTTTTTACAAGATCTGCATACAGTGCCTGATAGATACTACACTCCTGAAGAAGCCACGGTGTGTGGTGAAACATGTTGAGAAATCAATTCTTCGGTTGCACTATTTAAAGATTGTTCCAATACATTGCATGTAAACTCTTTTTACAACCATGCTTTTATTAATTTTTCAAAATAAAAAAATAAATAAAATAAAAAATATTGTGTCACCCTGTTTGCACCTTTAAAATCCCAATTTTCCCTTTATTGCATGTTGTATATTGTAGGGATGTGGTGCCTATACTCATTTTGAATGTGAGGCAAGTATTTACCTTTTTCCTCACACAAATAGAGCTTTATTTTGGTGAGACAAATAGAGCTTTTTTTAATGGTATTTAATCACCGCTGGGGCTTTTTATTTTTTACTGAAAAAAGACAGACCATTTTGAAAAAACAAGGTTTTCTTAGCTTCTGTTATAAATGTAGCGGGACACAATTTTGATGTAACTTGATGTGTGTTATATCTTATCATCTGGCGCCATCTAGCAGCCAAAATATAAAAGGACTGCATTTTTATTCTTTTATTATTCAGAAGTTGACTTGGAAGTATTTTGTTTGTTTACATTTGGACATTAACTTGACCTACCCACAATGCTCAGTAACTCCCACAAACCTCAAGGAACAGAACTGCATTATGGGAAGATTATAAAAGGGCTGGGAGCGGCCATCTTAAGTCTCTTGTTCCTGGGACGCATGGCCTGCCAGAGGGCTCTGTGGGTGTGTGTGTCCCACAGAGTTGTGGCCTACCCTGTGGGGAGCGGAACAGCAGCCAGCGATCCTGCCTTAGATCACAGCGTGCTGGAGCAGCAGAGTGATCGTTCCAGAGACCCTTGAAGGAGGTAACCGAGGACTCCTGGTCGTCTGTGAGCAGTCTTTGATCCAGCCTTACATCACAGCGTACTGGAGCAGTAGAGTGATCGTTCCAGAGACCCTTGAAGGAGGTAACCAAGGACTCCTGGTCGTCTGTGAAGTGGTACAGCGTGACGGCGTGGGCACAGCGAACAGACTGAGAACCTGTGAGCCGGAGACAGAAAGAGAGATAAAAAGAGAGAAGGGCGCACCAGCCATGTGCATTATCTTTTGTAAAACATTTATTTAGTAAAATGATAAAGGAAATTACTCACAAGCAGTAAAGAATCATGTGCCATAAACCTTGGACATCAACTTGCAACAAGTGGTAATAATGATGAACAAAGCCTTCCAAAGGTATTTCCGAGGAATAAATAACACTGCTCGCTTACGCGTTTCGAAGGGCTCATCCCTTCTTCATCAGAGCTCAGCAGTGACACATGGCTGGTGCGCCCTTCTCTCTTTTTATCTCTTTGTCTGCTAGGATTCCCCATCCTTGAGGGCAGCAAGGCCAGTGTATCCCTTTTATTGGGTCGACCACTTGTGCGCAGGAGTCATTTTCTGTTTTTGAGCCAGAGACAGAACCCTGTACATCAGAACGGAGTCTTCTGACAACACTGTCCTGGTTGGGTGAGAGGGCTGTTGCCCAAAAGCTTCTTGATGCACTTTCATACATACGCCTGCACAAGACAGAGCTGCTGGGACCCATAGTTCCACAACCTAATTGAGGAGGATTAGACTGAGTTAATATTAGGCTTCAGGCCTATACCTCATTGAGAGTTTAGTCCTGAGTCACTGGCACCAAAGATAGTTATAGTGCTATTGCACCAGGACTGCTTCTACATTTCAGTCTACTTTGATCAGGAGTCTTTAACCGTTTGGATTACAAATCTAGTTTGTTTTTGCTAGCAGAAGAAAAGAAGAGAAGAAACGGACTGTTTAGTAAAACACAAGGCCTTGTGTCCCTTTACTATATTGGGGTATTGTGATACTAAATGAGGGAGCTCTCTAATTGTTGTACTACACTTTATCAAGTTAATCTTTGATCTAGTATAGTAATAAAGCGCGCAGGAAATAGGATAGTGCTCATAGTGAGATAAATTCACTCTGACGGTTATCCTATTTACTTTGCTACACCACTCATATATTATTTCAGACATTTTATACCTGTATTGTATCTTTGTAATATAAAGTTCAGTTGACTGTCAGACTATGTTGGTCTGACAGTACAACCATTGTAATTTAACCCTTCTAAAACAATTACAGTAAATAAGGTTATTATTCAAGTATAATTACGTGAGTGTTGTTTTCCTCTTCATCACCAGCCAAGAGGAGGGTAGGGTAACTGCAGACAGGTATATTATATTGAGTATTGTGAACTTGCCTTTATGATTTCGTTTTGACTGCACACTATTACACAACAGCTGTGTCAGGGGGACTGAGATAGTCAAAGGGGAAACAAAGCAGAGTACAGGCCCAAATAAATCAGCAGCTCCTTCGGGGGTCAGTGCTACATAAAGTTTTGCAAATAAGTAAAATTTCTTCTTCACTGATGGACACTAATAGGCTGTACTGATGGGCACTGATAGGCTGCACTAATGAGGCTGCACTGATGAGGCTGCACTGATAGACAACACTGATAGGCGGCACTGATAGGCTGCAAAGACGGGCACTGATTGTTTTCACTGATAATCAGTGTCAATGTCCTGACAGGCTTGCCGGTTAACGACTCTCCTTTCCTCCCACAGACAATAGGGTGGGAGGAAAGAAATGGCGATAAATGGCAAGTCTGTATACATGTGATCAGCTGTGATTGGACACAGCTGATCACATAGTAAAGGGCCACTTTGATTGGCCCTTTACCTCCATCTGTAATCAGCTGTGTCCGAGGGACACATCGGTCACAGAGCGTGCCCGATGCACGTCACGAGAGGCGCACGCAGGGTGAGGTTCTTGGAGGATGCCTATTGATACACTCCCAGAACTAGATGACTGTGCTGTAGCCATCTTTCAGCTATAGCGTAGTCAGCAAGTAGCTAAGCCCACCATAGACGGTTTGAATCTTGGCTGGTTCAGCAGGAACCCGCCGAGATTTGAACCATGTATGGGCACGCTGAATGTACCCAAGTTGATTGATCGATCAACTTGGGTACAACCAGCCTGTCAGATTTTACATGTGATTATTGCTAGTGACTGCTATAGCCGTTAGCAATAATCACTGTGTTCTCCTGGTGGGGATGGCTTCCCCCACCCCCCCCCCACCGGGAGAACACAATGGCTCCACAGCAGGGATTCCCCCATCAACGATGACTATGTTGATGGGGGAATTGAGCGATTTCATTATCTGCATCCCGTAGTTGTAGGAAAGAAATTCCCTTCATCTTTGTTCATTCTTAGAGAGCAGATGGATGGCATTGCAACTTTTCTGTGTTGCCAGAAAACAGCCATTGAGGACTGTATCTGATGGATGTGAGGAAGCAGCGAGCGGAGGATTGTAGCAGATGCAGAAACCTGCAGTTAATGGTATAAGTGCCATTATGCATAACTAAGGTTGTGGCCTATGTAACCTCCACAGAAGGGGGACTAATGTGTATCATACCACATTTAACAATTTGTCATATGTGTGTTTTTAAAAGAAAGTGCATATATAGTAGGGACAACATTTGGCCTACCATAATTAGGTGACTAAGTGCTTTCCCTTGGAGATTACATGGAGAGACAGACATTCCAGATTTAATATTGTGTTATCAGCCCAAAAAGTCCAGCTCTTTGAATGTCCAAGAAAATCACTTGAATCCCCCACCAGGTAAGTGTCTTCAAAAATAAAAATCTCCTAGACTCTTACCAGATAAGCTGAACCAAAATACATTGGTCCATAAAGCTTTAATCTCCAAATCCTTCTGTGCCTTCTTTATTGTTCTTCTTATGTCCTCTTGTTTGTGCAGTACAGTAATACCTTCAATATTATTATTTAATTTATAATATTTATATTATTGTGCTGACATGAGCGTATATTCAACATGCATGTGAAATCACCAGTGTCTCGTCAATTATTCTCCCCGTTTGCCTCTAGTCTTACCAAAAAAACAAACTTTATAACACATCTAGTCCTAAATCAAGTCTTACTCCATACCATCCTCAAATCTTGAATCCTCCTCTTGGCAATATTTCCCAAGGAGAGAAAAAACTCAATAGTGTAAAACACCAAAAAAGGAAAGGAGAGGCCCTTTATAGGCGATTTGCAGGCTCTATTTTTAGCGCTATAGCGTCTGTAAAGCGCCTCAGTGTGAAAGGGGTCTTAATATAATATTAAATTCGGAAATTCAAAATACTGAAAATTCGAAATTTCAAAAATTCGGAAATTTGAAAATTCAGGAATTCGGAATTTGAAAATCCAAAAATTCGGAAATCCAAAAATAAGAATGAAAATCCAAAAATTAAAAAGAACGAAAATCTGAAAATAAGAATGAAAACCTGGAAATTGAAAAACCCGAAAATTTGAAAATCTGAAATAATAACTAACTAATAATAACTTAACTCTTACTAACTATTAAATTATAGGTATTTGAATTTCCTTTAAAATTTGGCTTTTAGTGAACGTAACAAATTAATCTGAAGTTACGAATTATGCGTAATAACGAATGCAAAACCTAAACGAATGGAACGTAACAAATTAATAATAATAAATAACAATAATAATAAAAAAAATGATTATTATTATTTATTATTATTTTGTTCAGTTCCATTTGTTTAGATGCAACATTCTTTATTTCAGATAATTCAGAACTTCAGATACACTAACAGCCAAATTTGAAAGGAAATTCCAATACCTATAATTTAATAGTTAGTTATTATTAGTTAGTTATTATTTCGAATTTTGAGATTTTCGTTCTTTCTAATTTTTGGATTTTCCTTTCTTATTTTCGAATTTCCGAATTTCTGTAAAAAACAAATAAAACGAAAACAAACAATTTTTTTGGCAATGCACATGTCTAGTTACAAGGTCTCAGGTGTGAATGGGGAGCGGGTGTGTTAAATTTGGTGTTATCTTTCTCAGTCTCTCATACTGGTCACTGGAAGTTCAACATAGCACCTCATGGCAAAGAACTGAGGATCTGAAGAAAAGAATTGTTGCTCTACATAAAGATGGCCTAGGCTATAAGAAGATTGACTGGTGGCCAAGACTCTACAGCAGTTTAACAGGACATGGTTGACCAAAGAAGTTGAGTGCACGTGCTCAGCATCATATACAGAGGTTGTTTTTGGGAAATAGACGTATGAGTGCTGCCAGCATTACTGCAGAGGTTCAAGGGGTGGGGGGGTCAGCCTTTCAGTGCTCAGATCATACGCCGCACACTGTATCAAATTGGTCTGCATGGCTGTTGTCCCAGAAGGAAGGATCTTCTAAAGATGATGCACAAGAAACCCTGCAAACAGTTTGCTGAAGACAAGCAGACTAAGGACATGGATTACTGGAACCATGTCCTGTAGTCTGATGAGACCAAAATAAACTTATTTGGTTCAGATGGTGTCAAGCATGTGTGGCAGCAACCAGGTGGTGGTCTTAGCAGGAAGCATCGATAGTTTCAAAAAACTATTTGATAAGCACCTGAACGACCACAACATACAGGGATATACAATGTAATACTGACATATAATCACACACATAGGTTGGCCTTGATGGACTTGTGTCTTTTTCAACCTCACCTACTTTGTAACTATGTAACAAAGTGAGGAGTACAAAGACAAGTGTGTCTTGCCTCCAGTCAAACATGGTGGTGGGAGTGTCATGGTCTGGGGCTGCATGAGTGCTGCGGGCACCGGGGAGCTACAGTTCATTGAGGGAACCATGAATGCCAACATGTACTGTGACATACTGAAGCAGAGTATGATCCCCTACCTTCGGAGACTGGGCCGCAGGACAGTATTCCAACATATTGACCCCAAAGACACCTCCAAGATGACCACTGCCTTGCTAAAGAAGCTGGGGGTAAAGGTAATGGACTGGCCAAGCATGTCTCCAGACCTAAATCCCGATTGAGAAGGTGGAAGAGCGCAAGGTCTCTAACATCCACCAGCTCTGTGATGTCATCATGGAGGAGTGGAAGAGGACTCCAGTGGCAACATGTGAAGCTCTGCTGAACTCTATGCCCAAGAGGGTTAAGGCAGTGCTGGAAAATAATGGTGGCCACACAAAATATTGACACTTTGAGCCCAAATTGGACATTTTCACTTAGGGGTGTACTCACTTTTGTTGCCAGCAGTTTAGACATTAATGGATGTGTGTTGAGTTATTTTGAGGGGACAGCAAATTTACACTGTTATACAAGCTGTACACTCACTACTATACATTGTAGCAAAGTGTAACTTCTTCAGTGTTGTCACATGAAAAGATAAAATGCGAGGGGTGTACTCACTTTTGTGAGATACTGTTTAGTGTATATACATATATATATATATATATATATATATATATATATATATATATATACATACATACACACACGCAGGTATGTATATGTTATATACACATATACTGCATTTAGATTATAGTTTAAATTGTGCTCACGTTAACCAGTGCTCTTATAAGTGCCAAAAAAATGGGTTGATTTAGTAAAGCTGAAGAGTGCATTATCTGGTGAAGCTGTGCAGGTATCAGCTTCTAACTTCAGCTTGGTAAATTATGCTTTGACAATAAAATAGAAGCTGTACAAGAATTTACACTCTCCAGTTTTACTAAATCAACCCCAATGTGTTCCACCAAATGCATCTTCCCCCATGCACCAAACACCTTAACTGAACAGCCCCCATGACACAGTGCTGGGGGGTCTCACTTATAAGTACATTACTAGCATACTTGCTTCTCTGGTGATAAAATGATCAGCTCCCCATAAACAGTTAAAAGGCAGGACATGTAAAGAAGAAAAAATAAGTGCAGAAAATCCTATTTAAATTGCATTTATTAAAGTCAGAATGTTCACTCAGGCAGGTGGTGTAATGTTTTTAATAACCAAGATAGCGAAATGGGCACTTCACGTTCTGGTGCAATCGCCTTGATGTTACTTCCTGACACATTTTGTTGAGTTGACTTTGCCAAAGGACCTTGACAAAATATGAGGTCTTATTATACTGTACAAGCCTTATTTTAGGTCCAGTGACGTGATCTCTGGGTCTCTATGTTTCTCTATCACAAAGGCAGGAATCTCATAGTTGTATTAAGGGTCTAACAAGGTAGTTGTTTCAGAAAACATCACACCACCTTGCCTATGATTAATTATTATTTTCATTAAAAGGCATGTGGACAAGCTGTCAAAAATATTGTGTATAAGGTAACATTAAAATACTTCTTGTTATGGGGGCTGCTATGTGTGAGATTTCACTTGATTGAAATTGGTTTGTACGAAAAAGAGTGCGCCTTATTTGTTATAGATAACTAAGGTAGGAGCACACTATATTCTTCTCCACATGCAGCATGTTTAAAGGGATACAATGTGAGGAAATGTGCACGTATTGCAGAGATGTAATAAATATGTTTTAAAATTTTTCCCTTGACACACGCTTTAACCAATAAACAGTGATGCAAGGCCAATGCAATTAATTTTCTATTTCTCAGCCACAGCATTAAATATTCATGCTGAAAATGGTTTACTAAGTTAGGACAGGTTTTGTATTAATGTCTGTCACTAGGTAATATTTTTTTACAACATCATTTATATTTAAATTAGTAGACTCCATTTTCATGTCACAACTAATGTAGGAGATATTATTCATTTTATTAGTGAAAAAGTGCAGATTAATTGATGCTTGCGTTAATGCAACAGTCTTCTTTAATGTCACATCTTCATAAAAAAGTCATAACAATATTTCCTGTGCCTATTAAAAAGTCACTTTCATTTTCCTGTATGATGCAGGGGTGACTATATCTAAGCAAAAATGTCAACCAAAGATTAATTAATGGAACATTAATCATTGTGATCTCTTTTATGAAGTTTTAGATTCAAGTTTTTCCTTTTAATTATTGTAAATGTTTATAGAATCTTGAAATGTGCAATTTACAGTTGCTACATCTTTTCCCCAAAGTACATTCCATAAATTCTTATGAGAGAAAGTTTTAAAATACATTATAAAGTATGACCCCAGTAACTTGCTAATCACTGGTATCCGAGTGATCAGCTAAAGGTTGATCAGAAGCAGAAAAAAAAAACATGTAGTCCTCAGAAGTAACTGTTGAGAAAAGCGGCCATCCTTTCTTGAGATATCTATTAAGGTTAAATATAATACATTACATAAACTCACTGGTGAAGGGCAAAGGTTGTAATGCTGGCCTTACCTCATTAATTGTTAAAATGAAATAGCATCAGAGTTTTTTGGGTAAAGGACAGTTGGAGACAGATTTATCAAAGCACCTTACATCTCTGTAGGTCCATGCAGTAATGAAAATCAGATTTAACCATCCAGTAGAATGACTGAAGGCAAATTGAAGTTTGAGTCCCATTAGCTTCTGCGGTGCCAACACAGTTCTTATGAAAGACACTTTGATAAATAAGGGCAGCTTTAGTTATACACCTGCAATAAACTTAAATAGCTAGACTCCAACCAAAACTTTTTATATAATTTGAATAGAGCAGGGAGATGTTAGAGCAATGTTTATTTTTTTTTTTTTGTCGTCTGTGTCCTTATTTAGTCCCTGTCAGGTCAGGAACTAAGGAAAAATCTAATACTAACAGCTCTTAAAGTGGACTTTAACCCTAAATACACACTTACGTTACCCTACTTTTTTTTATACCGCTGCTTACTGGCAGGTAATGTTTGCACTGTTTGTATACTCACCCAGCCCCTGATCCAGCGTTGTCCCGCTGACATCCTTCTGCCAACAGACACTACTCAGTCCCACACTGCCATCTTACTGCAGACGTCATCGAGGGGTCTGCTGACTCTTTCTGGTTTAGCCGACAGGGCCTCCTGATGACGCCCCACTAGGATCACATGCCTCCTACTCACTGAATGAAAGACTATAGGCATCCGAGTGATCAGCTAAAGGTTGATCAGAAGCAGAAAAAAAAAAAACATGTAGTCCTCAGAAGTAACTGTTGAGAAAAGCGGCCATCCTTTCTTGAGATATCTATTAAGGTTAAATATAATACATTACATAAACTCACTGGTGAAGGGCAAAGGTTGTAATGCTGGCCTTACCTCATTAATTGTTAAAATAAAATAGCATCAGAGTTTTTTGGGTAAAGGACAGTTGGAGACAGATTTATCAAAGCACCTTACATCTCTGTAGGTCCATGTAGTAATGAAAATCAGATTTAACCGTCCGGTAGAATGACTGTAGGCAAATTGAAGTTTGAGTCCCATTAGCTTCTGCGGTGCCAACACAGTTCTTATGAAAGACACATTGATAAATAAGGGCAGCTTTAGTTATACACCTGCAATAAACTTAAATAGCTAGACTCCAACCAAAACTTTTTATATAATTTGAATAGAGCAGGGAGATGTTAGCGCAATGTTTTTTTTTTTTTTTTGTCGTCTGTGTCCTTATTTAGTCCCTGTCAGGTCAGGAACTAAGGAAAAATCTAATACTAACAGCTCTTAAAGTGGACTTTAACCCTAAATACACACTTACGTTACCCTACTTTTTTTTATACCGCTGCTTACTGGCAGGTAATGTTTGCACTGTTTGTATACTCACCCAGCCCCTGATCCAGCGTTGTCCCGCTGACATCCTTCTGCCAACAGACACTACTCAGTCCCACACTGCCATCTTACTGCAGACGTCATCGAGGGGTCTGCTGACTCTTTCTGGTTTAGCCGACAGGGCCCCCTGATGACGCCCCACTAGGATCACATGCCTCCTACTCACTGAATGAAAGACTATAGGCCTCTTGGGATATGTGACGTGCAAATCCCAGGAGGCCCAGCGAGTGATGTGCACGTTGTTCACCTAGGCAAATGGTGTGCATGGAGGGGCAGGGCCTTGCTCATTCTAAAAAAAAAAAACTTCCCTATTTGGGCAGGAGGAGTGCTATATATATATACAGTATCTCACAAAAGTGAGTACACCCCTCACATTTTAGTAAATATTTTATTATATCTTTTCATGTGACAACACTGAAGAAATTACACTTTGCTACAATGTAAAGTAGTGAGTGTACAGCTTGTATAACAGTAAATTTGCTGTCCCCTTAAAATAACTCAACACACAGCCATTCATTTGTAAAACGCTGGCAACAAGAGTGAGTAAACCCCTAAGTGAAAATTTCCTAATTGGGCCCAAAGTGTAAATATTTTGTGTGGCCACCTTAATCCTCTTGGGCATGGAGTTCACCAGAGCTTCAAAGGGTTCCACTGGAGTCCTCTTTCACTTCTCCATGTTCGCATCACAGAGCTGGTGGATGTTAGAGATCTTGCGCTCCTCCCCCTTCCGTTTGAGGATGCCCCACAGATGCTCAATAGGGTTTAGGTCTGGAGACATGCTTGGCCAGTCCATCACCTTTACCCTCAGTTTCTTTAGCAAGGCAGTGGTCATCTTGGAGGTGTGTTTGGGGTCGTTATCATAATGGAATACTGCCCTGAGGCCCAGTCTCCAAAGGGAGGGGATCATGCCCTGCTTCAGTATGTCACAGTACATGTTGGCATTCATGGTTCCCTCAATGAACTGTAGTTCCCCAGTGCCGACAGACCATACCCAGCCCCAGACCATGACACTCCCACCACCATGCTTGACTCTAGGCAAGACACACTTGTCTTTGTACTCCTCACCTCATTCCTGCCACACACGCTTGACACCATCTGAACCCAATAAGTTTATCTTGGTTTCATTAGACCACAGGACATGGTTCCAGTAATTCATATCCTTAGTCTGCTTCTCTTCGGCAAACTGTTTTTGGGCTTTCTTGTGCATCATCTTTAGAAGAGGCTTCCTTCTGGGATGACAGCCATGCAGACCAATTTGATGCAGTGTGCAGTGTATGGTTCTGCACTGACAGACTGACCCCCACCCCTTCAACCTCTGCAGCAATGCTGGCAGCTCTCCTTCATTTATTTCCCAAAGACAACCTCTGGATATGATGCTAAACACGTGCACTCAACTTCTTTGGTCGACCATGGTGAGGCCTGTTCTGAGTGGAACCTGTCCTGAACTGCTGTCTGGTCTTGGCCAGCGTGCTGCAGCTCAATTTCAGGGTCCTAGCGATCTTCTTATAGCCTAGACCATCTTTATGTAGAGCAACAATTCTTTTTTTCAGATCCTCAGAGAGTTCTTTGCCATGAGGTACCATGTTGAACTTCCAATGACCAGTATGAGAGAGTGAGAGCAATAACACCAAATTTAACACACCTGCTTCCCATTCACGCCTGAGTTTGTGTAACACTAACGAGTCACATGACACCGGCGAGGAAATGGCTAATTGGGCCCAATTTGGACATTTTCACTTAGGAATGTACTAATTTTTGTTGCCAGAGATTTCGACATTAATGGCTGTGTGTTGAGTTATTTTGAGGGGACAGCAAATTTACACTGTTATACAAGCTGTACACTCACTACTTTACATTGTAGCAAAGTTTCATTTCTTCAGTGTTGTCACATGAAAAGGTATAATTAAATTTTTACAAAAATGTGAGGGGTGTACTCACTTTTCTGAGATACTATAGATAGATAGATAGATAGATAGATAGACAGACAGACAGACAGACAGACAGACAGACAGACAGACAGACAGACAGACAGATAGACAGATAGACAGATAGACAGATAGACAGATAGACAGATAGACAGATAGATAGACAGATAGATAGATAGATAGATAGATAGATAGATAGATAGATAGATAGATAGATAGATAGATAGATAGATAGATAGATAGATAGATAGATAGATAGATAGATAGATAGATAGATAGATAGATAGATAGATAGATAGATAGATGATAGATAGATCTATTTATATATATAGACAATTTTAGAAGGAAACCTGCGCTAATGAGCAAAAACGATAAATAAAATAAAGTAAATGAAATTAAAATTAAAATTGCAGCTGCAACAAATTACCTCAAATATCAGTGAAGTGTAGAAAACATATATAAACAAAACATTGTGCGCTATCATAAATATATCATATATATTGGAGTTAAATTTGCAAATAAGACTTCTAAGAGCAATACCAGGAGCCACAGTGTATATGTTAAGACAAACCACAGTGCAACATGATATTACAAATTATAACATATATCCGTGAAGGAAAATATATAAAAAGTGTGAAAAGTTCAATCAAAAATACAAATATAGTTGGAATCCAGATCGCATGAAAATCGCTAAATTCAGTTAATGGAAAACGGAATCACACAGAGAAATTTGTGAGAAAGATAAGCCGTTCCTTTGGTGTATCACATCAAAATGGAAAGGTGAAATATGTAGGGACACTTCCAAGCCACCAATAGTTCAGAGGGTGTGATTATAGGTGTACTCTTACCGAACGTGTTGGACCTCCTGTGTAGCAAGGTCATACAGGCCTGCAGGTATAACCCTCTGCGGGGACAAATGGATACCGATGTTCTGGTCCTGCTCATAAGCGCCACCCACTGAGAGATATTTTCACTGCTTCAGCGTCAGGAGGGAGACTCGCTTGTGACGTAGCATAGGCATGGCCATTGAAAATAATTTTTTGAACAAAAGATATAATCTCTGGAATGTGTTCTGTAACTCTCATGTATATCGTGGGGGGAAGTACCTCAAACAAGGACAAATTGCTTCTTCAATGCCATCATGTCTTGTTTAAACTCCTGTTCATAAGCTCGAGCGAGAGACACTGGCGACATGTTAAGCATGCATGCCCGAGATGTGCATGATCATAAACTGTAGGCCCACAGCTATACCATGTGGCTGCAGCCGCTGAGTGCAGTATGAGCGCTATTTATATATATAGATATATACAGTCAGGTCCATAAATATTGGGACATTGACACAATTCTAATCTTTTTGGCTCTATACACCACCACAATGGATTTGAAATTAAAGGAACAAGATGTGATTGAACTGCCGACTTTCAGCTTTAATTTGAGGGTATTTGCATCCAAATCAGGTGAACGGTGTAGGAATTACAACAGTTTGTATATGTGCCTCCCACTTTTTAGGAGACCAAAAGTAATGGGACAATTGGCTGCTCAGCTGTTCCATGGCCAGGTGTGTGTTATTCCCTCATTATCCCATTTACAAGGAGCAGATAAAAGGTCCAGAGTTCATTTCAAGTGTGCTATTTGCATTTGGAATCTGTTGCTGTCAACTCTCAATATGAGATCCAAAGAGCTGTCACTATCAGTGAAGCAAGCCATCATTAGGCTGAAAAAACAAAACAAACCCATCAGAGAGATAGCAAAAACATTAGGTGTGACCAAATCAACTGTTTGGAACATCCTAAAGAAATAACGCACCGGTGAGCTCAGCAACACCAAAAGACCCGGAAGACCACGGAAAACAACTGTGGTGGATGACCGAAGAATTCTTTCCCTGGTAAAGAAAACACCCTTCACAACAGTTGGCCAGATCAAGAACACTCTCCAGGAGGTAGGTGTATGTGTGTCAAAGTCAACAATCAAGAGAAGACTTCACCAGAGTGAATACAGAGGGTTCACCACAAGATGTAAACCAATGTAGAGCCTCAAAAACAGGAAGGCCAGATTAGAGTTTGCCAAACAAAATCTAAAAAAGCCTTCACAGTTCTGGAACAACATCCTATGGACAGATGAGACCAAGATCAATTTGTACCAGAGTGATGGGAAGAGAAGAGTATGGAGAAGGAAAGGAACTGCTCATGATCCAAAGCATACCACCTCATCAGTGAAGCATGGTGGTGGTAGTGTCATGGCGTGGGCATGTATGGCTGCCAATGGAACTGGTTCTCTTGTATTTATTGATGATGTGACTGCTGAAAAAAGCAGCAGGATGAATTCTGAAGTGTTTCGGGCAATATTATGTGCTCATATTCAGCAAAATGCTTCAGAACTCATTGGACGGTGCTTCACAGTGCAGATGGACAGTGACCTGAAGCATACTGCGAAAGCAACCAAGGAGTTTTTTAAGGGGAAGAAGTGGAATGTTATGCAATGGCCAAGTCAATCACCTGACCTGAATCCGATTGAGCATGCATTTCACTTACTGAAGACAAAACTGAAGGGAAAATGCCCCAAGAACAAGCAGAAACTGAAGACGGTTGCAGTAGAGGCCTGGCAGAGCATCACCAGGGATGAAACCCAGCTTCTGGTGATGTCTATGCGTTCCAAACTTCAGGCTTTAATTGACTGCAAAGGATTTGCAACCAAGTATTAAAAAGTGAAAGTTTGATGGATGATTGTTAATCTGTCCCATTACTTTTGGTCCCTTAAAAAGTGGGAGGCACATATACAAACTTTTGTAATTCCTACACCGTTCACCTGATTTGGATGTAAATACCCTCAAATTAGAGCTGAAAGTCTGCAGTTAAAGCACATCTTTAATTCAGAAATGTCCCAATATTTATGGACCTGACTGTATAATATAATAAATAACTATAAATCATTAAAAAAAAAAATATAATAATAATAAAATGAATTTCCCCATGATTCACTATCGCTCAATTCTGCAAGTGTTCTAATTTACTATCACTGTTTTCTAGCTGGTCTAAAACCACTTTTGACGTAAAGGGACACTTTTTGGTTGCCATGGAAAATCTCAAGTTTCCAGGCAGAAAGAACAGTATATATAATATAAAAGTGCATGCAGGGCACTAGGATGTGAAATGATTTGATACAGTAGTGTAATCTATAAGATTACAGTGTACTGCATGTGTTATGTGTTGTGTACTTTTTGAATTTGCAGCCGGCTCTGCCCCCATGCGTCATGACGCTCCCAGGGAACAGAGCCTGGCACACAGAGCATCGGGCGGAGGACAGAGCTCTCAGACACAGCGGGGGGGGGGGGGGGGACATTGCAGGATCCTGGTGACAATGTAAGTAACCTGGACCAGGATTCTGCAATGCAATCAAGAGTGTGGCTCGGGGTTACCGCTAATGGTACTGAAATTTAACCCTGAGCCACACTCGGGATTACCGCCAGGGAGGTTAATGCATTCCCTGCATTAAGGTAAATAATATTTCAGTGTTTGTATTGCTCCCTCACCTCCCTATATACTTACCTGAATCTTCACGTGAGCCAGCGCTGTGTCCGTCTGTAGCGGCTCTCTCCTCTCTCCCTGCATTTACAGGACAAAAAAGCAGCAATAGAAGCCATTTAAGGAACAAACAGGGAGGGGGAGGCGCCGACCTGATTGTAGTATTATAATGATGACTTTAATAGGATAAGATTAAAAACACTTACAAGATGATAGAAGATGCATGCTCGTCAGAGTAAAGTGCAGTCCTGGCATTCCACATGACTCTGTGGGTCCCACCGCAGTTCCAGATAGCTGGAAAGGATTGAGCAGCTGGCTGGAATGGATCACAGTGTTTTTCCAGGAGCAAAGGAACCAAGCAGCTCCACACAGATCAGCATGGACCGTGGAACAGGAAGTGATGTCACCGGCGTCTGATTGGACCTAGGCAGGGCTGGAATCTTGTCAATCAGCGCTGCAGTGATGAAAGGCTACTCGCTCGGAGCTGACTGCTCCTTCTATTGGCTTCAGGTCAATAGAAGGAGCAGTCAGCTCCTTCTTTTGACCTGAGGCCATATAATATATATAAATATACACACACACAATGCCTTGAAAAGTATTCATACCCCTTGAAATTTTCCACATTTTGTCATGTTACAACCAAAAACGTAAATGTATTTTATTGGGCTTTTATGTGATAGACCAACACAAAGTGGCACATAATTGTGAAGTGGAAGAAAAATGATAAAATGTTTTCAAAATTGCCACCCAGGGTGGATCCTATATCTGGCATCCCCCCCAGGCCAACAGGTCGAAGTCAAGTGATGTTATGGTAGTATACTGGCAGATGATATAGTGCCAGGTTAGGGTGATATAGAGCTAGGTTAGGTGATATAGAGCCAGGTTAGGTGATATACAGTAGTGCCAGGTTAGGTGGTGGTGATAGGTTAGGTGATAGTGCCAGGTTAGGTGGTAGTGATAGGTTAGGTGATAGTGCCAGGTTAGGTGGTAGTGGCAGTCTAGGAGGTAGTGGCAGGTTAGGTGGTAGTAGCAGGCTAGGTGGTAGTGGCAGGTTATGTGGTAGTGCCAGGTTATGTGATGGTGCCAGGTTAGGTGACAGTGCCAGGTTAGGTGGTAGTGCCAGGTTAGGTGGTAGTGGCAGGCTAGGTGGTAGTGCCAGGTTAGGTGGTAGTGGCAAGGCTAGGTGGTAGTGACAGGCTAGGTGGTAGTGCCAGGTTAGGTGGTAGTGGCAGTTAGGTGTTAGTGCCAGGTTAGGTGGTAGTGCCAGGTTAGGTGGTAGTGCCAGGCTAGGTGGTAGTGGCAGGTTAGGCGGTAGTGCCAGGTTAGCTGATAGTGCCAGGTTACGTGGTAGTGGCAGGCTAGGTGGTAGTGCCAGGTTAGGTGGTAGTGGCAAGCTAGGTGGTAGAGGCAGGTTAGGTGGTAGTGCCAGGTTATTTGGTAGTGTCAGGTTAGGGTGGTATAGTGCCGGGTTAGGTGGTAGTGGCAGGCTACGTGGTAGTGGCAGGTTAGGTGGTGGTGTCAGGTTATTTGGTAGTGTCAGGTTAGGGTGGTATAGTGCCGGGTTAGGCGGTAGTGGCAGGTTAGGTGGTAGTGCCAGGCTAGGTGGTAGTGCCAGGTTAGGGTGGTATAGTGCCAGGTGAGGGGGTAGTGGCAGGCTAGGTGGTAGTGCCAGGTTAGGTGGTAGTGGCAGGTTAGGTGGTAGTGCCAGGCTAGGTGGTAGTGCCAGGTTAGGGTGGTATAGTGCCAGGTGAGGGGGTAGTGGCAGGCTAGGTGGTAGTGCCAGGTTAGGTGGTAGTGGCAGGTTAGGTGGTAGTGCCAGGTTATGTGGTAGTGCCAGGTTAGGGTGGTATAGTACCAGGTTAGGTGGTAGTGGCAGGCTACGTGGTAGTGGCAGGTTAGGTGGTGGTGTCAGGTTATTTGGTAGTGTCAGGTTAGGGTGGTATAGTGCCGGGTTAGGCGGTAGTGGCAGGTTAGGTGGTAGTGCCAGGCTAGGTGGTAGTGCCAGGTTAGGGTGGTATAGTGCCAGGTGAGGGGGTAGTGGCAGGCTAGGTGGTAGTGGCAGGTTAGGTGGTAGTGCCAAGCTAGGTGGTAGTGCCAGCTTAGGTGGTAGTGCCTGGTTAGGGTGGTATAGTGCCAGGTTAGGTGGTAGTGCAAGGTTAGGGTGGTGTAGTGCCAGGTTAGGGTGGTATAGTGCCAGGTTAGGTGATAGTGGCAGGCAAGGTGGTAGTGCCAGGTTAGGGTGGTAGTGCCAGGTTAGGGTGGTAGTGCCAGGTTAGGGTGGTATAGTGCCAGGTTAGGTGGTAGTGCCAGATTAGGTAATGCCAGAGTAAATACATGACAACATGAATAGATAAGAGAATGCTGATCCTGTCCCCCTCTTCCTCCATCACCTGCACTAAAAGTATGAATCTATGACTGTCCCTGCTGCTGCAGAATGTCCTTCTCCTCCTCCCTGAAGCAAACATAAAGAAAAAAAACTCAAATGGGTGCTGGCAAGCTGAGGACAGTTAGCTCTGAGCGTGTAGCCTTTCATTACTGCAGCCCTGATTGACAAGATTCCAGCCCTGCCTAGGTCCAATCAGACACCAGTGACATCACTTCCTGTTCCACGGTCCATGCTGGTCTGTGTGGAGCTGCTTGGTTCCTTTGTTCCTGGAAAAACACTGTGATCCATTCCAGCCAGGCTAGGTGGTAGTGGCAGGCTAGGTGGTAGTGCCAGGTTAGGTGGTAATTGCAGGCTAGGTGGTAGTGGCAGACTAGGTGGTAGTGCCAGGTTAGGTGATAGTGCAAGGTTTCGTGGTAGTGGCAGGCTAGGTGGTAGTGGCAGGTTAGGTGGTAGTGGCAGGTTGGGTAATAGTGCCAGGTTAGATGGTAGCAGCAGGCTAGGTGGTAGTGCCAGGTTAGATGGTAATGGCAGGTTAGGTGGTAGTGTCAGGTTAGGTGGTAGTGGCAGGCTAGGTGGTAGTGCCAGGTTAGGTGGTAGTGCAAGGTTACGTGGTAGTTGCAGGATACGTGGTAGTGTCAGGTTAGGTGGTAGTGCCAGGCTAGGTGGTAGTGGCAGGCTAGGTGGTAGTGCCAGGTTAGGTGGTAGTGGCAGGCTAGGTGGTAGTGCCAGGGTAGGTGGTAGTGCCAGGCTGGGTGGTAATGACAGGTTAGGTGGTAGTGCCAGGCTGGGTGGTAGTGCCAGGCTAGGTGGTAGTGGCAGCCTAGGTGGTAGTGCCAGGTTAGGTGGTAGTGGCAGGTTAGGTGGTAGTGTCAGGCTAGGTGGTAGTGCCAGGTTATTTGGTAGTGCCAGGTTAGGTTGGTATAGTACCAGGTTAGGTGGTAGTGGCAGGCTAGGTGGTAGCGGCAGGTTAGGTGGTAGTGCCAGGCTAGGTGGTAGTGCCAGGTTAGGGTGGTATAGTGCCAGGTGAGGGGGTAGTGGCAGGCTAGGTGGTAGTGGCAGGTTAGGTGGTAGTGCAAGGTTACGTGGTAGTGGCAGGCTAGCTGGTAGTGGCAGGTTAGTTGGTAGTGCCAGGTTAGGTGATAGTGCCAGGTTACGTGGTAGTGGCAGGCTAGGTGGTAGTGCCAGGTTAGGTGGTAGTGGCAGGCTAGGTGGTAGTGCCAGGTTAGGTGATAGTGCCAGGTTAGGTGGAAGTGGCAGGCTAGGTGGTAGTGCCAGGTTAGATGGTAATGGCAGGTTAGGTGGTAGTGTCAGGCTAGGTGGTAGTGGCAGCCTAGGTGGTAGTGCCAGGTTAGGTGGTAGTGGCAGGCTATGTGGTAGTGTCAGGCTAGGTGGTAGTGCCAGGTTATTTGGTAGTGCCAGGTTAGGGTGGTATAGTGCCGCTTTAGGCGGTAGTGGCAGGTTAGGTGGTAGTGCCAGGCTAGGTGGTAGTGCCAGGTTAGGGTGGTATAGTGCCAGGTGAGGGGGTAGTGCCAGGTGAGGGGGTAGTGCCAGGTTAGGTGGTAGTGGCAGGTTAGGTGGTAGTGCCAGGTTAGGTGGTAGTGGCGGGTTAGGTGGTAGTGTCAGGCTAGGTGGTAGTGCCAGGTTATTTGGTAGTGCCAGGTTAGGGTGGTATAGTACCAGGTTAGGTGGTAGTGGCAAGCTAGGTCGTAGTGGCAGGTTATTTGGTAGTGTCAGGTTAGGGTGGTATAGTGCCGGGTTAGGCGGCAGTGGCAGGTTAGGTGGTAGTGCCAGGCTAGGTGGTAGAGCCAGGATAGGGTGGTATAGTGCCAGGTTAGGGGGTAGTGGCAGGCTAGGTGGTAGTGCCAGGTTAGGTGGTAGTGGCAGGTTAGGTGGTAGTGACAGGCTAGGTGGTAGTGCAAGCTTAGGTGGTAGTGCCTGGTTAGGGTGGTATAGTGCCAGGTTAGGTGGTAGTGCATGGTTAGGGTGGTTTAGTGCCAGGTTAGGGTGGTATAGTGCCAGGTTAGGTGATAGTGGCAGGCAAGGTGGTAGTGCCAGGTTAGGGTGGTAGTGCCAGGTTAGGGTGGTAGTGCCAGGTTAGGGTGGTATAGTGCCAGGTTAGGTGGTAGTGCCAGATTAGGTAATGCCAGAGTAAATACATGACAACATGAATAGATAAGAGAATGCTGATCCTGTCCCCCTCTTCCTCCATCACCTGCACTAAAAGTATGAATCTATGACTGTCCCTGCTGCTGCAGAATGTCCTTCTCCTCCTCCCTGAATCAAACATAAAGAAAAAAAACTCAAATGGGTGCTGGCAAGCTGAGGACATTTAGCTCTGAGCGTGTAGCCTTTCATTACTGCAGCCCTGATTGACAAGATTCCAGCCCTGCCTAGGTCCAATCAGACACCGGGGACATCACTTCCTGTTCCACGGTCCATGCTGGTCTGTGTGGAGCTGCTTGGTTCCTTTGCTCCTGGAAAAACACTGTGATCCATTCCAGCCAGGCTAGGTGGTAGTGGCAGGCTAGGTGGTAGTGCCAGGTTAGGTGGTAATTGCAGGCTAGGTGGTAGTGGCAGACTAGGTGGTAGTGCCAGGTTAGGTGATAGTGCAAGGTTACGTGGTAGTGGTAGGCTAGGTGGTAGTGGCAGGTTAGGTGGTAGTGGCAGGTTAGGTAATAGTGCCAGGTTAGATGGTAGCGGCAGGCTAGGTGGTAGTGCCAGGTTAGATGGTAATGGCAGGTTAGGTGGTAGTGTCAGGTTAGGTGGTAGTGGCAGGCTAGGTGGTAGTGCCAGGTTAGGTGGTAGTGCAAGGTTACGTGGTAGTTGCAGGCTACGTGGTAGTGGCAGGTTAGGTGGTAGTGCCAGGTTAGGTGATAGTGCCAGGTTACATGGTAGTGGTAGGCTAGGTGGTAGTGCCAGGTTAGGTGGTAGTGGCAGGCTAGGTGGTAGTGTCAGGTTAGGTGGTAGTGTCAGGCTAGGTGGTAGTGGCAGGCTAGGTGGTAGTGCCAGGTTAGGTGGTAGTGGCAGGCTAGGTGGTAGTGCCAGGGTAGGTGGTAGTGGCAGGCTGGGTGGTAATGGCAGGTTAGGTGGTAGTGCCAGGCTGGGTGGTAGTGCCAGGCTAGGTGGTAGTGGCAGCCTAAATGGTAGTGCCAGGTTAGGTGGTAGTGGCAGGTTAGGTGGTAGTGTCAGGCTAGGTGGTAGTGCCAGGTTATTTGGTAGTGCCAGGTTAGGGTGGTATAGTACCAGGTTAGGTGGTAGTGGCAGGCTAGGTGGTAGCGGCAGGTTAGGTGGTAGTGCCAGGCTAGGTGGTAGTGCCAGGTTAGGGTGGTATGGTGCCAGGTGAGGGGGTAGTGGCAGGCAAGGTGGTAGTGGCAGGTTAGGTGGTAGTGGCAGGTTAGGTGGTAGTGCAAGGCTAGGTGGTAGTGGCAGGCTAGGTGGTAGTGGCAGGTTAGGTGGTAGTGCCAGGTTACGTGGTAGTGGCAGGCTAGGTGGTACTGCCAGGTTAGGTGGTAGTGGCAGGCTAGGTGGTAGTGCCAGGTTAGGTGATAGTGCCAGGTTAGGTGGAAGTGGCAGGCTAGATGGTAGTGCCAGGTTAGATGGTAATGGCAGGTTAGGTGGTAGTGTCAGGCTAGGTGGTAGTGGCAGCCTAGGTGGTAGTGTCAGGCTAGGTGGTAGTGCCAGGTTATTTGGTAGTGCCAGGTTAGGGTGGTATAGTGCTGCTTTAGGCGGTAGTGGCAGGTTAGGTGGTAGTGCCAGGCTAGGTGGTAGTGCCAGGTGAGGGGGTAGTGCCAGGTTAGGTGGTAGTGGCAGGTTAGGTGGTAGTGCCAGGTTAGGTGGTAGTGGCGGGTTAGGTGGTAGTGTCAGGCTAGGTGGTAGTGCCAGGTTATTTGGTAGTGCCAGGTTAGGGTGGTATAGTACCAGGTTAGGTGGTAGTGGCAAGCTAGGTCGTAGTGGCAGGTTATTTGGTAGTGTCAGGTTAGGGTGGTATAGTGCCAGGTTAGGCGGTAGTGGCAGGTTAGGTGGTAGTGCCAGGCTAGGTTGTAGTGCCAGGTTAGGGTGGTATAGTGCCAGGTGAGGGGGTAGTGGCAGGCTAGGTGGTAGTGCCAGGTTAGGTGGTAGTGCCAGGTTAGGTGGTAGTGCCAGGCTAGGTGGTAGTGCCAGGTTAGGTGGTAATGCCTGGTTAGGGTGGTATAGTGCCAGGTTAGGTGGTAGTGCAAGGTTAGGGTGGTGTAGTGCCATGTTAGGGTGGTATAGTGCCAGGTTAGTTGATAGTGGCAGGCTAGGTGGTAGTGCCAGGTTAGGGTGGTGGTGCCATGTTAGGTGGTAGTGCCAGGTTAGGTAATGCCAGAGTAAATACATGACAACATGAATAGATAAGAGAATGCTGGTCCTCTCCCCCTCTTCCTCCATCACCTGCACTAAAAGTATGAATCTATGACTGTCCCTGCTGCTGCAGAACCTCCTTCTCCTCCTCCCTGAAGCAAACATAAAGAAAAAAAACTCAAATGGGTGCTGGCAAGCTGAGGACAGTCAGCTCCGAGCGTGTAGCCTTTCATTACTGCAGCTCTGATTGACAAGATTCTAGCCCTGCCTAGGTCCAATCAGAAACCAGTGACATCACTTCCTGTTCCACGTTCCATGCTGGTCTGTGTGGATCTGCTTGGTTCCTTTGCTCCTGGAAAAACACTGTGATCCATTCCAGCCAGGCTAAGTGGTAGTGGCAGATTAGGTGGTAGTGCCAGGTTAGGTGGTAATTGCAGGCTAGGTGGTAGTGCCAGGTTAGGTGGTAGTGCAAGGTTACGTGATAGTGCCAGGTTAGGTGGTAGTGGCAGGCTAGGTGGTAGTGCCAGGTTAGATGGTAATGGCAGGTTAGGTGGTAGTGTCAGGTTAGGTGGTAGTGTCAGGCTAGGTGGTAGTGCCAGGTTAGGTGGTAGTGGCAGGCTGGGTGGTAGTGCCAGGTTAGGTGGTAGTGGCAGGCTGGGTGGTAGTGGCAGGCTGGGTGGTAGTGGCAGGCTAGGTGGTAGTGGCAGGCTAGTTGGTAGTGCCAGGTTAGGTGGTAGTGGCAGGTTAGGTGGTAGTGTCAGGCTAGGTGGTAGTGCCAGATTATTTGGTAGTGCCAGATTAGGGTGGTATAGTAGCAGGTTAGGTGGTAGTGGCAGGCTAGGTGGTAGTACCAGGTTAGGTGGTAGTACCAGGTTATTTGGTAGGGCCAGGTTAGGTGGTATAGTACCAGGTGAGGGGGTAGTGTCAGGCTAGGTGGTAGTGCCAGGTTAGGTGGTAGTGGCAGGTTAGGTGGTATTGCCAGGCTAGGTGGTAGTGCCAGGTTAGGTGGTAGTGTCTGGTTAGGGTGGTATTGTGCCAAGTTAGGTGGCATTGCAAGGTTAGGGTGGTATAGTGCCAGTTAAGGGTGGTATAGTGCCAGGTTAGGTGTTAGTAGCAGGCTAGGTGGTAGTGCCAGGTTATGGTGGTAGTGCTAGGTTAGGGTGGTATAGTGCCAGGTTAGGTGGTAGTGCCAGGTTAGGTAATGCCAGAGTAAATACATGACAACATGAATAGATAAGAGAATGCTGGTCCTGTCCCCCTCTTCCTCCATCACCTGCACTAAAAGTATGAATCTATGACTGTCCCTGCTGCTGCAGAACCTCCTTCTCCCCCTCCCTGAAGCAAACATAAAGAAAAAAAACTCACATGGGTGCTGGCAAGCTGAGGACTGATTCTGGCTTCTTCCTGGAACTGAAGTCAAAATGTGGCGGGGGGAGGGGAAGAGGGAGGGGCTGCAGCATGGACAAAGTAATATTGGCTAACGAGATGAGATGCAAATATCCACCTCCCTTTGATGGTCAGGAGTCAGGACAACGGGATCATCCAGCCCTGCAACTTCTGTGTGCACTTCTCCACACATTACAGGTTGGAGATGTTGTTTTGCACACACACAGGGGTGGGCTTAGAGGTGGAAGCTCTGCTGCTGGAGCTGGCTCTGCCTTCTGTAATTATGACAGGCAAGACACCCAGGCTGCAAAGTTTACACAACAGGACATGGAGGATGATCCGCATGGCAATTACATAGCGGTGCCCTTTGTGTGTCTCTCCCTCCAGAAGAGCCTACAGAAAATCGCTCTGTAATTGCTGTGCCAATCGTTTTAATTGGGAGGGTGCATGGGGAGGCACAGTATGATGTTGGGGGGGGGGGGCCCCTGTGCCCCACCCTAGTGATGCCTCTGGCCCCCATAGGAAGTGGCTTTCTATGGTGGCACATGGAAAAGATGAGAGGCCAAAAGTGTCAGAGGGGAACCCCAGAACCCCATTACACAGAGCAAATAAGTATAACATGTTTGTTATTTAAAAAAAAAAAAGTATTACAACCTCTTTAAGGGTGTAGTAATGAATACAGCACTGTGTGTTTTGTATGTGCCCAGAATTCAGCTTTCAGGCTCAGTAATGTTATTTTCAATTGCACACTAAAAGGAAAAGTTCCATATAAATACCGTGTCCTATACACAAAGGCCTCTCTAGCATGACATCACTCAAGGAACAACTGACAAATTATGTTCTTAAATCTTTGGCGGGTATTGGAAATCTATTCTTCCAACTCTTGAAAAATGTTCATTATATCAAGATAAAAAGTAAACAAATTAAAAAATAGATTTTTGAAGGGCATCTGGACAAATTATGGCAATAAAATAACTTTTGATCAAACAGAATACTAGGAAATATTAATCCCTTATGATTCCTCTGGATTTTAAAACGTTCATTTTTCCTTTATAATTGGCAGAATTCAAGACAAAATGAAGAAATGGCAAAACATCCCTATGAATTTGCTAAGTTGAGTATACATATTCAGGTTGGTACTGCTCCTTCAGTTGACATATTTATTTCTATGTTTACCATCACAGAATCTAAAATGACCTACTAGAGTTTAAACAGTTTATTTGTAGAAGGAAAGAGCAGATATTCCTACAGACTTGCATTGTGAGAAAACAATAAAGCATTAAAATTGTTTATTAAATCAAGAAGCAGGGTCTAAAATTACAAAACGAAAATGTGCTTATCTCAATGTTTATAATTAACAATTCATACATGTGTGCTTTTTTTTATATATTAACCCACGTTAATAATACAATATACATGCAGCTACATTATCCCCTACCCGCCGAGCATACGCAGATGTGCGTACTCGGCTTTCCGGGGTTATACTGGGATGATGCCCGCAGCTGCAGGCATCATCCCGGTACCGTTGTTTAGAGCCGGCGATCGGCTATCCGAGTATAACATCCGATGTGGCTAAAAGCCGCTCGGCTGTTATATCGGAGGAGCGGGAGGGGACGTCCCCCTCCCGCCGCCTCCCGCCGCCTCCCGCTGCCTCCCGCCGCTCTTACTGGGATTTCGTTCGATCGGGAGGCCCGGTGCGATTGGGAGGCCCGGTGACCAATCGGCTGCCTCTGGCGGCTGGGGGCGGGCTGGAACGAAGCTGTGGGCGGCTTTGTTCCAGCCTTCTAATTGTAAACACGGAAGCGACGTCATGCCAATGGCGCCGGTTTTAAATAAATACACAGTATTCAGAATCGCCGTTTTCGGTGATCTGAATACTTTAAAGTGCAAAGGAGGGATCGGGGGTCTTTTGACCCCCGATCCCTCCATAAAGAGTACCTGTCACCACCTATTACTGTCACAAGGGATGTTTACATTCCTTGTGACAGCAATAAAAGTAATCAAAAACATTTTTTTAAACACAATTTATAAATATATAATTAAATAAAATAAATAAGAAAAATTTTTTTTTTTTGAAGCGCCCCCGTCCCCGCGAGCTCGCGCAGCAAAGAAAATGCATACGGAAGTCGCGCCCGCATATGTAAACGGTGTTCAAATCACACATGTGAGGTATCACCGCGATTGTCAGAGCGAGAGCATTAATTCTAGCACTAAATCTCCTCTGTATCTCTAACCTGGTAACCATAAAAAAAAAGTAAAGCATCGCCTATGGAAATTCTTAGGTACTGTAGTTTGTCGCCATTCCACGAGTGCGTGCAATTATCAAGCGTGACATGTTTGGTATCTATTTACTCGGCGTAACATCATCTTTCACATTATACAAAAAAATTGGGGTAACTTTACTGTTTGGATTATTTAAAATTCATGAAAGTGTCCCTTTTCCCAAAAATTTACGTTTAAAAACACCGCTGCACAAATACCGTGTGATTTAAAATATTGCAACAATCTCCATTTTATTCTCTGCTAAAAAATATATATATATAATGTTTGGGGGTTCTAAGTAATTTTCCAGCAAAAAATACATATTTTAACTTGTAAACACCATATTTCAAAAATAGGCTTAATCATGAAAGGGTTAAAGCAATGACTGAATATAAAAACTGAAGCTGTGATTGCTGTAGACATCTGAATGTTTATTTTTTATTTTTTTATTGTTTTTAACCTTTTTTAACCTTTTAACCTGCATAGAATGCATTAAGATAAAAAAAAAAAAAAAAAAACCTTCTGCCTTTACAACCACTTTAAGGGTGAGAGATTTGCTTTCTTCGCATTTATAATTGCCTCTCAAACACACTGAACCACCTAACACCAGGGAATAATTCCCTTTATCATCTCTGGATCCACTTGTAAACTCCTACTTGGAAGAGGGAAGCCATTTGCATGCAACATTCTCCTCCTAAACACCTTCACCAATCAGGTATAGATCACAAAGCAATTCTAGAAGACTCTGCAAAGAAAATGTTTATATGGAACAGGTCATCAGCCAATACCCTATATAAAAAAATAATTAAAGAGGTAATAAACCCAAAACCAAAAATAATATATGTATACAGTATATTGCAGTTTACAATCTTTAAATGTGGAGCTACATTACTTTCCTTGTTTAGGCTTTTTCTCTTTATTTTCATGTAGGAATCCAGCCAGTAAGTTTATTATTTTTCAACTTCCTTTAAAGACCAAGCTGTCCAGCAAAAGTGGCAGTTAGAGGATTGAGACAAACCATTTACCACTGACAGGGGTTCTTATAATGAATAGCTTTTATTCATTTATGTACTGTAAAACCTTTATTTCAAAAGGAAAAGAAAACTGTTGCGGTAACTGGTTAAAAAGTGTTAGGCCTCATGCACACTGGACATTTTTACAGCTGCTGTTTTTGGCTTCAGATGTTTTTTGCTGCAGCCAATAAACTTCCCAGCATGTTATCCTATGTATCCATGCACGCATAGGGGTTTATTTACCAAAGGCAAATCCACTCTGCACTACAAGTGCACAGCAAGTACACTTGAAAGTGCACTTGTAAGTGCTGTCGCTGTAGATCGCTGTAGATCTGAGGGGAAGCTCTGAAATGAGTGGAAGCTCTGCTGATTTGATCATCCAATCATGTGCAAGCTAAAACGCTGTTTTTTTATTTTCCTTGCATGTCCCCCTCAGATCTACAGCGACTGCACTTCCAAGTCCACTTTGTAGTGCAAAGTGGATTTGCCTTTAGTAAATAACCCCCATAGGCTGTTAGTTTTTGGCAGGGGCGTTTTCTGGCTGGAAAGCCCCCCAGAAATAGTGGGTTTTGAAAGGAGTTTTTCAGCTGTAACAATGCTCTAAAAGCTGCAAAACGCCAAAAAACAATGAAAAACGCACCTATTCAGCGTTTGCCAGAATTTTTGAGCCATAAGCTTTTGTTGGAGTATCATTTTGTTAAAAAACGCTACAGCTAAAAGACGCTGAAAAACTCTACTGCATAAAACGCTGAAAAACTCATTCTACATCTACAGCTTTCTACAGCTAACGCTACTGGCTTTTTTTAGAACATCCAGTGTGCACGAGGCCTTAGCTGGAGTTTCGACTTTACTTTGTTAGTCAAGTCAAACTAAATCTAGGAAAATCATAGTAGGGAGACCTGCATAGGAACTGGAGCATCATTTGTGGAAAAACTGGCGCAGGAGATTGTGTTGTATGTGACTTATGTCTAGCCACCTCATCCACATTGCTTTGCATTTTTGCATATCAGTAACATCCTGCTGCCATATAATTATCAGTAGAGTTGGGTGAATGGTTCGGGCTGAGCAAAAGTTTGTCCCGAACATCGCCTGTTCGGCAAACACCGAATTTGCGCAACACTCAATGGGATGTTGACCCGCCAAGCACCCCACAATGCACTGCGCGCTGCACAGTGCATTCTACGACCCTAATTGGATGAAGCGTGCAAGGCTTTGCCAATTAGGGCACAGAGCACTGTCAGAGCCCTGATTGGACAAAGTGATTGCTTTGTCCAATCACGGCTCAGTGCTCATAGTCTCACCCCACGCTATAAAAAGTTCCTTCCCACAGGAAGCTTTTGCAGTGTGTTGTTGGAGTGGAGATAGATAGAGCAGGGCTACTAGCGAGTTAGTGTATTCATGTATTGTTACACTGAGTGTAGCGTGTTAGTGTAATGTCAGTATAGTGTAGTGTCAGTGTAGTGTGTTAGTTTAGTGCAGTGTTTAACACAGCATTACATAACATTTAATGCTGTGTACAGTGCTGTATACCCTGCCTTTTTTTTGTTTCTGTGTGGGTTTTTTTCGTTTTGTTTGCTTTTGTCTCGTTTTTTCTCCCCTACCTGCCTCCCTTTTTTTTAACTGTGAGTCGCAGTTTTTCTGACTGCTATGATGGTGTTCCCCCTTTTTTGTTTTTTTATTTTTGCATCGTTTTTACATTTCTATCGGTGTCAGTCTTCAATTTAAAGTGCACCAAACAGCACTTTTCAATTCAATAAAGTACATCCAATCTCTCATTTCCCAATAAATTTGGGTAATAAGCCCCACCATCATGTCTGGGAGGCCAACAAGGAGAGGCAGATGTTTCCATGCCACTATGAGGGGGCCAGCAGCGTCTGTGTCCACAGGCAAAGGTGGGCGTGGTCAGTCTTCAGGCAGGGCACATTTGTCTCTGTTTAGCTTTTCAACCGCAGCATGCAAAGGAGGTGGTGGAATGGCTTACTAAACAATCCTCATCCTCTATGACCCAGGCTGACACTAGTGTGCAGTCCACCACAGCTGCCAGAGCGGCTTTTTCTGCCTCCTTATCCACAGATACTCCTGCCATAGCCCCAGCATCATGCATGGAGGAGTCAGCTGAATTATTTGAATACAGCATCAAACACTTGCTTCTTGAGGATGCACAGACATTACTTGACTCTGAGGTAGAGGAAGGGAGTAACATGAGCCTACAGAAAGGGGAGAACTCTGATAAACAACAAATTGGCAGTCATGTACCTCCATTCGCAGTTCCTCTATAGGGTGTAGCAGAGTGTCCCAGAGAGAGCCGGGAAAAGTCCGGTTCAGGGTTTATACATCTCCCAGGCTCCTCTCATATACGTTCAGGGATCTCTGACCCATGGTCCAGTTTGGGTCTTGGTCCTCTTCCCCAGGCTAGTTTAAGCTCACCTGAGCAGACAGCCTTTGCTCTCTGCCTGGGAAACACAGATAACGCTAGTCTGTGAGAGCAAAAGGGTTGGTAAAAAGCTGTTAAGCAGTTTATGTGGAAACTGACAAGCAGTAGGCTTGCTCAGCCTGGTAGTTAGGGCCTGCATAGTGTATAGTTAGAGCCGAGACACGGCTAGGTTTTTGTTTGGCTATTTTGTTCTGTTTGTTTTGTTTTGAACACTGTACAGCACCTCTATAGACTTGTAAATATCACCATTAAACACTTCACTTGTTTGTCACTACTTCACTTGTTCTGGTATCTGTGCCTGAAAGCCTGCTTGTCCCAGGAAGCTTTTGTAACTGCTACCTGTCCCCCAGGTTACATATGGTGGAGGCTGCAACCAGCTGTAATAAGTTACTACTTAAAATGCCAGTATACCTGAGGTCACGATTCCAGACACCCTGTCATATTCCCAAAAACAGGAAGCTAGAGATTTCCTGATAGGGAATTGAGAGAAATTTTCAGATTTACCTGGCACGACTTCAGCAGTTCAGCATGATATTGTTACTGAACCTGGGGTCCGTGTCAAGCTCAAACCGTACCAAATTCCTGAAGCAAGGAGAAAGGACATCAGCGATGAAGTTAAAAGAATGTTGGAGCTATATGTCATTGAGGAATCCAATAGTGACTGTGAGGTACCTGGTAGTTGAGCCTGACTGGTAGAAGGAGACCTCTCTTAAGCGCTGGTTCAGGAGCCGCTGGAAGTGGGAACAGTGGTCTCCTGAGCACAGTGGGTAGGAGGGCCTGATGCAGGTTCCAGCAGAAGCAGACACCGGAACTGGAAGGATGTCCCTCAGGGATGGCTGTGCTGTGGATGCAGGTAACTGGTGCAGGCCGGAAGGTAGGCTGGCAGACAGATGCAAAGACAGCAGCTGGATGCAAACAGGCAGGCTGGAAGCAGCGTCACAGGACACAGGCAAGCAAGGTCAGACAGTCCGTGATCGGCAGGAGATCAGGCAGAGTATAAACAGGAGGGATGATCCAAGGGTAGTCAGACAGGCAGGAGTTCGGCAACAGGTAGCACAGTAACAAGGTCAGGCAAGCCGGGTCGGATAGGAGACTGGAGAATGGTCAGACGTAGCCGGGTCAATATCAAAACAACAAGCAGGCAGATACAGGAACTTTCAGGTGCAGAGCTGCAGACGAACAGCAGCTACCATGAGCACCTGTCACTCTTTTAAAGGCCCTTTGGCGCCAACCGGCGCTAGCGCGAACGGGCGCGCGCACCCGCGAACGCGCGAACGCGCGTACGGGCATCCGCGGGAGCGCGCCGGCGCCCCCTGGTGGGGATTTTGGCTGAATTCGTCCAGGAACACTCCTTGTGGACCTACGTGCACGCATATTCACCCGACGCCTGCTGACATGCCCCTGACAGACTGGTCTTCAAGAAGCTTAATGCAGTGATAAAGTTTGACACGTACCCAATGCCCAGAGTAGATGAACTTATAGACCGACTTGGAACGGCTCGCTATCTGACCACTTTGGACTTGACAAAAGGTTATTGGCAAATACCCCTGACTGGTAGCGCCAAAGAGAAGACTGCATTTATGACCCCGGAGGGTTCCTTTCAATATAAAAAAATGCCTTTTGGGTTGCAAAATGCCCCTGCATAATTTCAGAGGGCCATGGACAGGTCGCTAAGACCCCACTGACAATATGCAGCAGCCTATCTAGATGACATAGTGTTACATAGCATTGACTGGGAGTCTCACTTGCCCCGTGTCCAGGCTGTCCTTGATTCCCTCCTCAAAGAAGGTGTTACGGCAAATCCAAAAAAATGTGCCATTGGTCTAGAGGAAGCCAAGTATTTGGGCTACATTATTGGCCATGGTGTCATAAAACCATAAAAAGTGAGTAAAATAGAAGCCATCCAGGAGTGGCCACGTACTGCAAACAAGAAGCAGTTCAGGGCCTTTCTTGGCATTGTGGGGTATTTTAGAAGATTTATCCCAAATTTTGCAACTATAGCTGCCCCACTGACAAACCTTATAAAAGGGAAAGACTCTGTAAGTGTGAAATGGTCCTCAGTAGCAGAGGAATCTTTCAAAGTCCTGAAGAAGGCTCTTTGTGCACAGCCAGTACTGTACTCCCCCGATTTTTCCAAAGATTTTTTGGTTCAGACGGATGTGTCTGATGTTGGTATCGGGGCAGTACTATCACAGGTATACAATGGGGAAGAACACCCTGTGGTGTACCTAAGCAGAAAGCTCAATGACCATGAGAAAAAGTATGCAGTCATTGAAAAGGAATGTTTAGCCATAAAGTTGGCATTGGACGCACTCAGGTACTATTTGTTAGGGCAAGTCTGAACACATGAGGCGAAGCTTTGTCTGTTAAAGGAAGTTGAAAAACAACAAACTTACTGGCTGGATCACCAGGTCAAAATAAAGGAAAACAGCCTACAACAAAAACAAAACGAATGCAGCCATCACATCTAGGAATTGTTACCAGGATTACGCTATGTTGTTTCCCTCTCTTTCCTTGGGGAACTCCTGAATGGGAACTATTCCGGTATCTTGGAGTTGCATTTACATCCCTCCATGGTGTGACCGATCCCTTGTGGCTTGGTGGACTATTGTTTTTCAACCATTCATTCTGGATAAAGGCCCCGACCGGGTTAAGGTCGCAAGTTCCTTTGGGCTTGCCTTGCGGTAAGCGCGCATTTTTATTGAGACTATCACAGTGGTGCGGTGGAGGAATCATTCACTTAATTAGCGTATTTAATTCCACTATGAAGACCGGGATCTGGGCCTAAGGCCTCTTCACATATATTTTTATGGACTATTTTCTACTCAATTATTGCTGTTTATATTTATTTAGTGTTGTCTTTATTTTGTTAGGTCTATAGCTATATACAATCCATATGGTTAAATCTCATATCCGAGCACTAATTAATCACTTCTTGGGATACTAGCGCTGCTACTTTTTTATTATTACTATTTGTTAGGGCGCCAGTTTGAGTTAATAACTGGCCATGCTCCCCTGAAATGGATGGTTCAAAAGAAGGAGACTAATAGACAGGTGAACCGGTGGTTTTTGGCTCTACAGGATTACTCCTTCAATGTAAGACACAGGCCAGGTGTTAAGATGGGATATGTAGCAGAGCATCCCAGAGAGAGCCAGGAAAAGTCCTGTTCGGGGTTTATACATCTCCCAGGCTCCTCTCATATATGTTCAGGGATCTCTGATCAATGGTACAGTTCAGGTCTTGGTCCTCTTCCCCAGGCTAATTTAAGCTCACCTGAGCAGACAGCCTTTGCTCTCTGCCTGGGAAACAGACAATGCCGGTCTGTGAGAGAAAAAAGGTTGTTAAAAAGCTGTTAAGCAGTTTATGTGGAAACTGGCAAGCGGTAGGCTTGCTCAGCCTGGTAGTTAGGGCCTGCATAGTGTATAGTTAGAGAAGAGAAACGGCTAGGTTTTTGTTTGGCTATTTTGTTCTGTTTGTTTTGTTTTGAACACTGTACAGCACCTCTCTAGACTTGTAAATATCACCATTAAACACTTCAATGTTTGTCACTACTTAACTTGTTCTGGTATGTGACTGAAAGCCTGCTTGTCCCAGGAAGCTTTTGTACCTGCTACCTGTCCCCCAGGTTACAAGGGTTATAGTGTGAAGGCACCACTAACACCCACAGACCAAATTTTCCACACCTGTTTGACCAGGGCATCAAATTTCAATTCTTTACAGCGAGGTCCATTCTTGTTTTCATCAAGAGTACCTCTATAGGGTTACGGTGTGAAGGCACCACCAACATCCAAAGCCCAATTTTTCAGCACATGTTACTTTTATCCAAAGTCTGCAAAAGAAACACCAGACTTTATCTAAATTTAGCAAGATCGCAGGCCTCCTTTAGTCTAATGAGAACCTCCACAGCCAAGAGCTGCTGACATCCTTCCGTATAGAGTGGGTTGTAAGGCATAGTGGGTGTAATGCAAGATAGATTCATGGGCGCCAGACATTTCTTGAATGCAAAGAGATTTATTTCTCTTGAACAGAACTTTGGGAGAGGGGGTTAGGGCCAGGACACCCTCAGGTAGTTGCAATGTTAATTAGCAGACTCTGAGACTTCTACAGGTAGACAGCCATGCAGGGAAAGGCATCCAGCAAGACACCACATCTGCATGCGTAGGAATGCTGTCTCCTATGGCAACAGTCTTAGAACAGTGTTAGGAACAGAATCTAGTTCCTAACACAGATTGTATCAAACTCCTTGCATTGCAACATTTTAATTAAAACAGGGTTTGGTTGCATACATTTGCAAATATGTGTGAAGGTACACTATAGAGAACTGTACTGCTTTACAGGTTTCAACCTTGTTCTCTTTTAAATCTTATTTCTGTTAACTCAATTTTTCTTTGTTTGTTTGTCATTTTTTCTTACTTGCTATAATGACTTCACTCTCTTCACTTCAGCCTTACTGTATTTTACTTTAGTGGAGACCTCAGTATACCTTATGTAATGCCCTCCCAGGCTGAAAGGTGTTTAAGAGCTACAACAAATAGTAGCTGCTTTTTCCCCCAAAGGACTGCCATGTTTCTTTTGCTGCTTCAGGAGACAATCAGAGAGTACATTATGCCAAGGTTATTTCCCCTGTTTACACACCTAATAACATTCTTGATATCTTGAGAGCATTATCATGCAACCTTGGGGCTATGCATTTGCATTGCATTTTAAGCCATTCTTACCTTCAGACAGCCAGTTTACTGTCCATGTTTTTGCCTTCATGTAATAATCGTGTAAAGTCAGTCTGTACATTTTATTGCACCATTAAATATTTTTTCTGTTAGGTAAAGATAATGAATAAAAACAGTAGTATATGCAAAAAATGTACAGGCTTATATTAAACATTAAAATTGAAATTTTACAAGTTGAACATTGAAATTAGCAGACACTCATTTTTAAACTTATGACAACATGTTAACACACCTGACATATCTATCATTTAAACTTACAAATTCTGGAAATAATATCAGCAACTGAAATAGGAATTTATGCGCTTCCTTAATTTTTTTTATTAATTTATATATTTTGCTGCTGAAATCCACCTTTCAAAATGTATTCATCGAGTAACATAGAGTGTAAATGTTCAGTATAATTATTTTGTAAATTCTTCCAGCCTCTTTAATAAACCACTCATATATTACACATTGAGAAAAAAATAAAACAAAAGGTACAGCAGAATTCTTAAAGCTCATAATTAAACCGCACAACTAACATTATATTCAGTGTCATATTTTATTGTCTACATAGGTAAGGTCAACATCCTATGCTGCTTTATGGTTTAAGATGTGATTAATTATCCCTTATTCTAAAACCACAGAACTCTTTAATTGATGTCATGTTTCACACATATTTCTTACAAGCAAGGTTTTAGTCCCAATCTAATGCTTTTACAAGGAGATAAAATTTACATGGAATTAATTTAATATACTACAATGCATGAATTATACTCAACTTGTTAAATTGTGGTTTAAAACCAGTCTTTTGGCATCACTTGAATTATCATATGCATCTGATACTGGGAGATATAATTTTGTCAACGATGGATTGGGTATTCCTCCCCAGAGAAATTCTTAATGCGCCCCTCCTACTTTGTAATTTTTCATAACTATAAATATATTATAATGTATACTGGCCAAAAACCTGTATTCAGTAAAACAAGATCAGAATATGTAATACTGCTGCCATCTATGGAGAGGTAGGTCATCTGTACGGAAATATGCAGGCTTAAAGCATTTGTTACCCCAAAACTTCATATTCCTGAGTTGCGCCTGCTGCACTATGTATTGTATCCTGTTCTCTTTGAACCACTTCCTTTATGTGAAATCCCTGGTGTTCCTGCCAGTCCCTCTGCTTGACTATTAACAACTGACCAAACCAAGCTGGAAAACACACCGTGGTCAGTTATCTTGCCATGCTGGGAACTCAGTGTGCTCTCCTCCAAAGATCAGACTTGTTCTTACATTCTCCCGCTATACAGCCATTCACTGGGAAGCTTAGTGTGCTGCTGCTACTCCTCCCCCCAGCTCTTATGCAGCTGAGGACATGGGGATGTGCTCACTTATAAAAAAGGGGAAAAAAAGTATTTAGAATGTTTTTATATCTACAAAATGTTGTGCCTTTCATTTCTATTTTAAACTGATAATGATGCTTTACAAAGTGATATTTTACAATCACTTTAAGGCTCTCGAGGAGACAGTAATGTATGCTTAACAATATATTAAACTGTGCTCTTACAAATGAACCATGGGCTCCCTTGTTGAACCAGTGTTGGCATATAGGATTCAATTCACAAAAGCTTTAACACAACCATTATGTGCTGTATGGTGCATTATTTGTATTGTTTGCAGAGATATTACAATACTCACAAAAGGGACTTTTTCATGTTTTCTTTTGCAAATAATACATATACTATTTAGTATGTCATTTTACCAAATCATATGGTATTTTAACACCCATTAATCAAAATAAATGTATGTTAAAGGTTATTAACTACAATTATCACACAGATTATCAAGCCTTAAAAAAGAATTAGCATCTGTCTGCTGATAACTGTGAGGTATTAAAGGACAAAACTTAAATACAATTGTGATTCCAGTTATCACTAGATTTAAAAACAATAGTATCTTTATGAGTATCAGGGATAAGGTTCAGGTTCGGGTCTACCAGGCGTTCGAGAGAAACCCTGACTGTTCGCAATTCGTAGACTTGTCAATCTAATGCAAGACTTTGCAGCTATAGTAACTGACTAACCATAACTTTTATTGACATTAACTGTGACAGGGCATGCATGGGAAGTGCTGGTGATGATAATAAAGTGCATCGGGAGAGATTAGTGTAGGGCTTTTAGGCACTGGCTGCTCTCCTTAAGTAAAATGAAACGCTTATTGAAAAGCCTGTCGGTAGCAAGATGCTGTGTATCTTGGAACATTTGGGACTGTGCAGTGGGAAGTTTTTTTTACTTGTTTTCTTTGTTACATGTTAATTCTGTTGGTGTCCTGCAGCCCTTTTACAGCCTGTCCGCTTACACTACAGTGATAATAGGCTTCATGTGTTTTGTCACAGGACACATTTGCCAAGTTGTTTCTGGCTGCAAATGTTTTTTCACAGCTTTTTGCAGACTGTCCCTGTCTACATGCACTGAATAATAACAGGTTACATGCATTTTTTTCACAGAGCATATTTCCTAATTATTGCTGTCTGCAATTATTTTTTTCACAGACTCTTTACAGCATTTCCCTGTACCCAGAACTACAGTAATAACAGGGTGCAAGTTTTTTTTCAAAGGGCATATTTCCTAGTTGTTGCTGGCTGCAATAGTTTGTTTTCTCACAGGCCATTTTTTAAAGGTGATGACAGTGCAATATGACAGTGCAATGTGTATCAGCACAGAAGCTTATACTGAAGATTCCCATAAACTTCTGAGCTTATAGGAAACTATAAGCAGGGCCAGAGCATTGCCACCACATAACAAAAAGTGCCCTAAAAAAGAACTTTATATCAGTATCGCAAGCTGTTATTTTCATGAAGGTTAGTCGTTAAATAAAATTAGGCTTTCCTAAGTGATATTATCACGTTAAAACCTATATGAAATTTTAGTATTGCTATAGGGTTGAGTTTACACAGATGCACCGACAATCCATCTAATATGAAAACAGCCCCATGAGGGGGTAGTTTGTATCAGACAGATTGTTTATGCATCTGTTTGTTTCAATAAACAAAGAACAGCTTATATAGTGAGGCATTCACCCATTCTCTCTGTTTGGATTATCATAATGTATATAGGCAATAATGAATCAATTAAATTAGATAAATATATAAATACACAATTATAAATATATAAATATATAAAGTGTCTCTTCAGTATTGCAGCAGCGCTGTGCACCCCAATTAAACAGGGTCTCTTTCTTAATCTATTTCAGAAAGTTCAAACACGGATCTGATAGCCAGAGTCCCACCAATAAATAATCAAGATGTATTCTGTGAGGGTAGTAATCCTTTCACCAAGCGATACCCCACGTGCTGGGGTCCCCAATGAAAACTCACTCACCAGAAATCAGATCAATAAAAGCCTTGATTAATAGTAGTAAATCTGCATCAATATCCAAAGCGACCACCAGATGACAGTATTATTCCCAGTAGTTCCAATAGGATATGTAGAAGAAACAAAAATGCTCACATAGCGGGGTACAAACGGACAAAGAGAAAAAGTTCCTGTTACCCACCAGCAGTCGGATCCCCACGCTCTACACCTTGCCGAAGATTCACAAAGACCCCTCCAATCCTCCAGCAAGACCTATTGTCAACAGTATTGATTCGGTCTCTGCCAGAATGGGTCAGTACTTGGACCGGTTCTTGCAAAAGAGTGTCACTAATACCCGTTCATATATAAGGGACACTAAGAATTTTTTTAATTGTTTGCAGAATGTGAGTCTGATAGGAAGAGAGCAGGAAATTTTGGTCACAGCCGACGTTTCCTCTCTTTACTCCATCATACAGCATGATGATGCCTTATTGGCGCTCAATTGGGCCCTTAGTCAAAGAGAGGATCTCCCCCACAACCAAAAGATTTTCCTTAGGAATGCCTTGGATTTCTGCCTTAGTCATAACTTTTTTTGGTATGACGGTACATTCTACTCACAACAAAGAGGCGTTGCGGTGGGCGCGAAATTCGCGCCCAGCATAGCCAATTTGTTCATGGCGGAGTGGGAGGATAAGACCATTTTTAGAGAACAAATGCCGGAACTTTTATTTTACAAACGCTTCATTGATGACCTGTTTTTTATCTGGAATGGTACATCTGAGTCGTTAGGAGCATTTATACTGGCCTTGAACAATAATAACAACAATATTAAGCTTACTTCAGAATGGCATAAAGAAGAAATAAACTTTTTGGACGTCACCATTTATAGGGTGAACAATAAATTAGAAACAAGAGTTTATTTTACAAAAACAGACAGGAACAGTTATTTGCCCATCTCAAGCGGTCATCATCCATTATGGCTCCGGAATATCCCAAAAGGACAGATTATGAGAGTAAGAAGAAACTGCTCTGAAGATACACAGTTCTGGATTCAATCTAAAGTCCTTACAGAGAGATTTGAAGCCAAGGGATATGACCCGAAGAAACTGAAGAAGGTGGTGGAGGAAGTGGCTGAAATACCTACAATTACATGCTTACAAGAATCACGGCCGGTGGGTTCTGAGGTAGCACCAACAGAAAAAAATCGTAATAAAGAGTGGGGCTTTATTTCTCAATTTCATACTCAATACAAGGAAGTGGATCTTCAGAAGACACTGGCATATAGTCCGGTTAGATAAGAAACTCACCACAGTATTACCTTCTGAGCCCCAGTTCATTTATAGAAAAACCATGAGTTTTGGAGACAGATTGGTGAAGAAAGTGATTGACCCTCCTAAACGTCCTCCGACATTTTGGGATCGCAGCGGCTTTTTTGCGTGCAGGAGATGCAAAGCCTGCAGGGAGGTCTCCAGACCTCTTAGAGGAATTGATAGTTTCCTTTCCCCGATTAATAATTGCAGTTTCGGGATTAAACAATTCATTACATGCAACAGCACCTTTGTGGTGTACGCATTGAAATGTCCTTGCGGTTTAATCTATATAGGCCGTACAAAAAGGCTATTACGGGTGAGAATAGCTGAACACATAAACAACATAAAAATAGGCTATAAGGATCATAACGTCTCACTGCATTTTAAATTAAAACATAATAGTGACCCGACGGGATTGGAATTTTGGGGGGTTGAACATCTCCAGTCCCATTGGAGGGGCATAAATCGCATTCCGAGAGTTATCCAAACGTGAAACCCATTGGATCTATTCTGTGGATGTGATTGCCCCCAAGGGTCTTAACATAGAGCTTGACATAAATAGTTTCATCAGTGACACATAGACATACCCTGGGGTATGGTTCCAGTTTCTTTTTACCACAGTGTAATGTTTTATTATAATGAAATTTTGACTCCAATATGATCACGTTTTATATATAGATGTTTTATATACATATATTTACATGTGGATTGTCATATATTTTATATATGTACATATATACATTTTAGATATACAATTTTATTACATATTTATTTTAATATTCCAACATATGTTCATCAGGTGCAATTTAGCGTATGCGATTATTCAATACATGCTAGGAAATCGCTATGTAGTTTTTATCTTTTCATAGGATAAGCAATGTATGATGTAAAATTGCTAGACAATATATTTATTTTAATATTCCAACATATGTTTATCAGGTGCAATTTAGCGTATGCGATTATTCAATATGTGCTAGGAAATCGCTATGCAGTTTTTATCTTTATTCATAGGATAAGCAATGTATGATGTAAAATTGCTAGACAATTCTTGTTTACTGAAAACTTTTATATTTTGAGAGTGAATATTTTAATCAGTTTTAATGAATACCGAAAGTGTGCTTGCTCAATGATAGCGCTGTGGATCAATGTCCGTGCCGCATACACTGAATGATTGCAGGTATTCAAGGTACTTGTTTTTTATGCATTAGGTCATCTTCCACTAGAACCGGTATTGTCATGCTTAATACGACCTGTGGGAGCAGAATGTCCGGATGATGTTATTTCACACATTGCTGACAGTATTTAGCATTAGGGGCGGGGATGTGTGAGTCATCCGGGCATCTGCTTCTGCTGATTGGCTGTTCCGCCTGCCACTTATATAAATACCGGCCTCTTTTCTTGTATGTCACGCCCTCAGAAGAAGTCCAGGAAGTGACGAAACGTTAGGGACGTGTCGCACAGGAAGTGACGCATGTGCTCCACCAACCGAGGAACCAGGAAGCGTGTGACTGTGGTTACACACAGGGAGCGCTCCTGACAGGTTTTCATGACTGGAGGACGCAATCAGGCACAGTGCACTTTGTTATCTTTGCACAATGTTTATTAAATTTTGGTACGCATGGTTTTAGGGGATGTTTGGATGGTTCAAATAAAGATGTTTAGCAGTATCACGCTATGTGAGCATTTTTGTTTCTTCTACATATCCTATTGGAACTACTGGGAATAATACTGACATCTGGTGGTCGCTTTGGATATTGATGCAGATTTACTACTATTAATCAAGGCTTTTATTGATCTGATTTCTGGTGAGTGAGTTTTCATTGGGGACCCCAGCACGTGGTGTATCGCTTGGTGAAAGGATTACTACCCTCACAGAATACATCTTGATTATTTATTGGTGGGACTCTGGCTATCAGATCCGTGTTTGAACTTTCTGAAATAGATTAAGAAAGAGACCCTGTTTAATTGGGGTGCACAGCGCTGCTGCAATACTGAAGAGACACTTTATATATTTATAATTGTGTATTTATATATTTATCTAATTTAATTGATTCATTATTGCCTATATACATGTTCTACTATTTAAGCAGCTGCTACTAGTCATATAATTATTTATGTGCCGCACATACACAGTTAGAATATTGTACTAAGCGCAGAGCATTGTTGTTTTTTTGGGACGGGCATATACAACATACATTCATTCAAGTGGATTATCATAATGCTGTGTGTATAGTGGCTCACGACCACAAACAACCTGCTCCCAAAGCCAGGATATGAACATTTAAAGGATACTAACAAGCAGTTGACTATATTACACATCTCAAGTAAAGGTCACACAGAACACAACAAACAAATGCTAAATAAAGAATTAGAAAATAATAATAAGAATAAAACAAATGTATTATAGTATAAAATATAATATAAATGTTATGTCCATTACACCTGAATGTTTCAGGATGTACAAGTAGGGGACACCAATAAAACCAAATGAAAACCTACTTAGAACACATACAGTATATGTGCACGCCTGCGGGCATGGATGTGACATGGAGACGGCATGACTGTGCCCAAAGCATTAGATATTAAACATTCTCAATAATTTTATAAACTGAAATAGCCTAAAACGAACAGATGTGGAGGATGGATATGTAAATCACGAAAAGAAGTCACATAACGGTATGGGTGTCCAACTCCTCGTTTAACCCATGAGGGGACAAGATGTTGAGCTTATATAACCAAAGGGTCTCTCTCTTCCAAAGCAACGGAAATCTTTTATTGTCTGTGAGAGACCCCTTGGGTACATGCACAACAGCCACCTCTTATCTCTGCAAGCCCTTGTTCATACAATAAACGTTATGCTTTTAGCAAGGAATAGCATCATAATTATCACTTCTTCTGTGAAACAGCGCTCTTTCCTCTATTTTTGGTTTATTCATGTTGATCTCATTGGTTATGAGTATTGGGTTAGCAGGGACCTCAGACTATATACTATCCCAGTGGCTCATGCACCTGGACTTTTTTGTGCACAAGTAGAACTGTTTTGACTCTCCTCTAGACAAAGCAAGCTATTAACCCTTGCAGTGTGGGTTACATTTTCCTGTTGTTGGGCTTTAACAATTAATGCTATAGTTCTTTGAATTACAGTGCTGGGGTACATTTTCCATTTTCTTCTGTGCCTTGCCTGTGTGCACAGTTCTGTACACCCACACATCTTTATAAGGATTGATATCTTTCTGCAATGGTTGAATAACTAGTTCTTGAGCTCTTCAATTGTCCACACCCTAGCTACATTTTTCTATTAAATTGGATATTTTATCTTTTTTTTAGCTTATCTTGGGGCGATGACAACATATGAGGCGGTTGTTACAAATAGTCCATTTAAGAGCTGCCTTTTCCATGGCACCTCACTGCATTCTTTGTAAAAAACAAAAATACTATCACCATGTGCCCACAGCATTGCACACCCTCACCCTAGGCACTCACAACCCTCCACTGTATCTCTATAAACCTGTATAGTTTTTGATCTTTTTTTGGTTAAACATAAATGAAACGAATATACCAATTTTATCAGTAGCATTTAAAGTAGGTGTTTCATAATCCTCTGTGGTCCAGGTGTAATTTATTTTATGAAGCATCCCAGTCATGAATCTTCCCCTCTGTGTTGAAAGCCCTCTCTGCCATGGCATACAGAATGGCAGGCTAGTACTTTGAGTCAATAGCAGGCTACCTCCAACCAGTGGTAGCTTAATGTGAAGCACCCAGTAGTCCATCAGTATAATCATTTGTAAGCAGTTGGTACAGCCCCGCAATGCTACCTGTCCCAGATAGCAAGATAACTTGCCACAAATTTGTGGCAGTATTGAATTGTTAACTTGCTGCACATTTTCACTGGCAAGTTGTACACTTGCAGAACACTTGAAACACAAGTTCTAGTTGACACTATTTCAATTTGTAGCAAATTTGCTTGGCAAGCCTCTAGCAAGAGCAAAGTTGCAGTGGTGAGCCTACAGCATAAAAATTCAGCCACAATTACCCCTGTGGTGGGGTGACTATTGTACAACATAACTGAACCAGAACTTGCAGCAGATTTGCAGAATGTTTGCAAAGAAAGTACATCTGGAGTCATGCAATGTGGACTTGCTGCAATTGTGCAACAAACTTGTAAAGCCTGGCAAGTCTAGCAAACGTAGGAATTTTCAAACCCACAGCTCATATGATGAGATTAAAGGAAATGGATGAGGAAGTGGTAGAGGAGGAAAAGGAAAGAAATGAATGTGGAGGTGAAAGAGAAGAAGGCTGTAGATGAGAAAGCAGAGGAGCCCCACATGCAGCCCTTATACTGATCTCTTTATGCCTACCTTTTCTCCCCTTGGTTATATTTACATATGTATATGACTATAACTGACCGCTGAGTGCTTTTGAGGAATACATTATGTTGACAGAAGAATTGTAGATGTGCATGACCTCTGCTGTGTGCAGTCCAAACACTGCATCAATCCCCCAAAAATACATATGAAATTATAAAAAATGGAAAAAATAGAAAATGTGGCTGTGAGTTTGTGACTTCAGAGCAACCTAGGCCAGGAAATTTCTATTAAGTTATATGAGAGGGTTTCCAGTGCAAAGATCTTGTGAAAAAATGTGATCTCAGACAACTGGGCTCTGGAATGGTGTTAGTATAGCTTTTTTGATGCTACAGTTGGGAGCTAATGCCCACTGTCATCTGGAGCTCCATTGTCTAGCCACTGTAGAAAAATTGTGGTTATTGTCTCTCAAACAAAGCACTGTAATTTTTATAGAAAGATATTACCTGCCTTATCTCTACCCCTTTCATTGCGACCTAACCAAGCTGCCTATATACTGTCCAGCCAATGAACAATATTTGTAGCTATTGTGTGTCAGATTTTTTTGAAAGATAAAAAACCTGCCTTGTCTATTTCTATTTTCTATTTAACCCCTTGCCTACTGTCCTGATGCTAGCCAATTTCTACCATACGCATACCTAAAATCTTTATTTTTGTGTATAATTGGGGATATGGGGATGGGGGTGGGGTTTTGAAGTGTTTTTGTACACTTCGTTGGGAAATTTCTTACATTTTTAGGAAAATGAAGCATGGTAAAAAAAAAAAAAAAGCTCACAAACTTTACTTTTACATTTTTATGCCCAATTACTACAAAGTTGAGGATTTTAGCTTCATTTTTGCTAAGAGGAAGCTTGACTAAAGCTTTTAAATCTGCATGGCTGCTACTTCCACTGTTTCATTTAGGCCTTTTACCACAGTATACAAAAATTAGGTGTCGCAGTCAAAACTACCCTTTTCCTAGTTTGTAATGAATCAGATTAGGGGTGGTTCTGTTTAGTAAAGTAAAGTGTAATATAAAAGATTGGTGTTTTTCCTGTGTTGCCCTGGAAATCACGTTAAAAAGGAGGACCCTCTTACTGCTGTATGGTGTTTTAAAAAAATGTATTTGTGCGTTTTTGTTTAAACATCCCCCATGGATCTATCCAGCTCCCTATGCCTTTTTTAAAAAAAAACAATAGCTTGTCTATTAGCTTTAAAATGGCCAGAATTGAACATCAAGATTCACGCCCCGATAGACTTTAGTAAGGTTTGATGCTAAGTTCAGGGTTCACGGATTTCAAATAGACAACTCCCCACAAATCAAACCTGGGCAAATTTGCTTATCTGTAATTAGCACAAATATGCACAGACATTTAAAAATAATTGCCCACTAATTTAAAAGGTGGTGGAATCCTGGACTATAATGTTCAACAGCGCATCTTTGGGCTTCATGTTTTCCAGCTACCCACCGTTCCTCTTTCTGTGCACAGCAATCTCCACAATCAAATCCTTCTCTATCTTCCACCCAGAGCAGAGTAATGCCCCATACACACGGTCGGATTTTCCGATGGAAAATGTCCGATCGGAGCGTGTTGTCGGAAATTCCGACCGTGTGTGGGCTCCATCGGACATTTTCCATCGGATTTTCCGACACACAAAGTTGGAGAGCAGGAGATAAAATTTTCCGACAACAAAATCCGTTGTCGGAAATTCCGATCGTGTGTACACAAATCCGACGGACAAAGTGCCACGCATGCTCAGAATAAATAAAGAGATGAAAGCTATTGGCCACTGCCCCGTTTATAGTCCCGACGTACGTGTTTTACGTCACCGCATTCAGAATGATCGGATTTTCCGACAACTTTGTGTGACCGTGTGTATGCAAGACAAGTTTGAGCCAACATCCGTCGGAAAAAATCCTAGGATTTTGTTGTCGGAATGTTTGAACAAAGTCCGACCGTGTGTACGCCCTATAAGGCTGGCAATGCATAATTTAATTCTCTTATACAATTTTCCTTTAGATTTACTAAAATCTCCCTCACCCACCTCCCTCTCTGACACTCTCCTCTTGAGGCACATTGCATTTGTCTATTCTCTCCCATTTCTCTAAGAATTGCTGTCATCTACCGCCCCCCCCGGACCAGTATCAGCCTTCCTTGATGACTTCTCTGCCTGGCTACCCTACTTTCTCTCTTCTGAAATCCCCACAATTATTCTCGGTGACTTCAACATCCCTGTTAACACTAACACTACTATTACTTCTAAACTTCTCAGTCTAACCTCATCGATTGACCTGAAGCAATGGATACAGGCTCCTACTCACTCCAACGGCAACACCCTTGACCTTGTCTTCTCCTATCTGTGCATTCCATGCAACCTTTCCAACAATCCTCTCCCACTCTCTGATCACCACCTTATTAGTTTTGCTCTCTCCCTGTCTTCCACCTCCTCTCCCTCCAACCGCCTAACAGTTACATGTAGAAACATTCGCCACCTCAACCCTTCTCCTCTCTACTCCGCTACTGATCACCTCTATGACAAAATCTCACCTCCGTCCTGCCCCAAACTAGCCACTTTTCATCTACAACAGCTCACTGTCTTCCTCCCTAGACAAGCTTGCCCCCCTCACTACACGCAGAATTAGGCCCCGACTGCTACAACCCTGGCAAACAGATGACACCAGAAGTCTCAGAAAACGTAGCTGCGCTCTTGAGCGCCTGTGGCATAAGACTAAGATCCAGGAAGACTTCACACAATATAAATCTGCCCTCCTAAAATACTATTCCTGCCTTCACACTGCCAAACTGACCTACTTTATCACACTCATTAACACCTTCTCAAACAGTGCACGTCAACTCTTCTCTACCTTCAACACCCTACTCTGTCCTCCACTGCCTCCACCCACCAACTCACTCACTACCCAGGAGATCGCCAATCACTTCAAAACTAAGATTGATACAATTCATGAGGAGATCGCCAATGCGCAAAAACCTCCCACATGCAACACCCCATGTCCACAGATACAATCATTACTTCCCTCATTCAACCCTGCTACTGTTACTGAGGTTGCTAAACTTTTATCTAACACTCATCTAACCACCTTCCCCCTGGATCGTGCTCCCTCACAAATGCTACGCTCACCCTCTGACTCGATTCTACACCCTCTAACTCACACTTTCAACCTCTCCCTCTCTTGTGGCAACTTCCCAAACTCTCTAAAACATGCGCTAGTCACCCCCATACTTAAAATGCCCTCACTGGACCCCACCAATCTCAACAACCTACATCCCATCTCCTTACTCGCCTTCTCCTCCAAACTTCTTGAAAGACTGGTCTACAACCGACTAAGCGACCATCTGACCATGAATAAACTTCTTGATCCCCTTCAGTCCGGATTTCGCCCACAACACCCCAACGGAAACTGCTCTCCTTAAACTCTCAAATGACCTACTAATGGCTAAAACCAGTGGACACTATTCTGTACTACTTCTCCTGGATCTTTGTGCTGCCTTTGACACAGTGGACCACCCCCTCCTCCTCAATAAACTCCACTCCTTTGGTCTCCGTCACTGTACTCTTCGCTGGTTCTCATCCTACCTATCCCATCGCTCCTTCAGTGTCACTTACAACTCTACTTCCTCCTTCCCTCTTCATTTTTCCGTTGGGGTCCCCCAAGGTTCTGTTCTTGGACCTCTCCTTTTCTCAATCTACACCACCTCCCTTGGTCAGTTGATTGCCTTCCACGGCTTTAAATATCATCTCTACGCTGATGACTAGGGATGAGCCGAACACCCCCCGGTTCGCACCAGAACCTGCGAACGGACCGAAAGTTCACACGAACGTTAGAACCCCATTGACGTCTATGGGACTCGAACGTTCGAAATCAAAAGTGCTCATTTTAAAGGCTAATTTGCATGGTATTGTCCAAAAAGGGTTTGGGGACCCGAGTCCTACCCCAGGGGACATGTATCAATGCAAAAAAAACGGCCGTTTTTTCGGGAGCAGTGATTTTAATGATGCTTAAAGTAAAAAAAAAAAAGTGAAATATTCCTTTAAATATCGTACCTGGGGGGTGTCTATAGTATGCCTGTAAAGTGACGCGTGTTTCCCGTGTTTAGAACAGTCCCTGCACCAAATGTCATTTTTAAAGGAAAAAATCTCATTTAAAACTGCTTGCGGGTTTAATGTAATGTCGGGTCCTGGCAATATGGATGAAAATCAGTGAGACAAACGGCATGGGTACCCCCCAGTCCATTACCAGGCCCTTTGGGTCTTGTATGGATATTAAGGGGAACCCCGCACCCAAATTAAAATAAGGAAAGGTGTGGGGCCACCAGGCCCTATATACTCTGAACAGCAGTATACAGGCGGTTCAAACAAGACAGGGACTGTAGGTTTGTTGTTAAGTAGAATCTGTTTGTAATTTTGAACATTTTTAACGTGTTTAGCTCCAGCCAAAAAATCTTTTTTAAGCTTTTTGGAAAACATAGGGAAGGGTTATCACCCCTGTGACATTTGTTTTGCTGTCTTTCCTCCTCTTCAGAAGATTTCACCTCACTTTTTGTCCCAATGAAAAATGTTTTTTGAAAATTTGGGTTTTTTGTGGAACAAGGATTGCAAAGCATCAGTGGAAAGGAGAAATGTTTTTCCCATATTAACTCTTACAGGAGAGAATTTCCCTTCCTAGGGGTAGATTTCATCTCACTTCCTGTTGTCTTCTTCCGTTTGCAAGTAGGAGTCGTTTGTAAGTTAGATGTTTGAAAGTAGGGTCCTGCCCTATATACTCAGCAGAAATTTGGGCCTTAGGTGTTGCTGTGGCCACAACACTGTAAGCCCTCACAGGGCCCTGCTGTGAAATATTAGATCAAGAATTGTAATTACATGCCCCTGTTGAGCAGGAGCTGAAAAATGAGGCCTTAGGCACTGGAGCTGGTGCCACAACACTGCAAACCCTCACAGACACTCTAGTTGGAACGCAGGAATGAGCCCGGCTGCAAAGTATTGCATCAAAAATTGTAATTACACGCCCCTGTTAAACAAGGGCTGAAAAATTGGGCCTTAGGCACTGGTGCTGGTGCCACAACACTGCAACCCCTCACAGACACTCTAGTTGGAACGCAGGAACGAGCCCTGCTGCAAAGTATTGCATCAAAAATTGTAATTACACGCCCCTGTTAGACAGGGGCAGAAAAATTGGGCCTTAGGCACTGGTGTTGGTGCCACAACACTGCAACCCCTCACAGACACTCTAGTTGGAACGCAGGAACGAGCCCTGCTGCAAAGTATTGCATCAAAAATTGTAATTACACGCCCCTGTTAGACAGGGGCAGAAAAATTGGGCCTTAGGCACTGGTGCTGGTGCCACAACACTGCAACCCCTCACAGACACTCTAGTTGGAACGCAGGAACCAGCCCTGCTGCAAAGTATTGCATCAAAAATTGTAATTACACGCCCCTGTTAGACAGGGGCAGAAAAATTGGGCCTTAGGCACTGGTGCTGGTGCCACAACACTGCAACCCCTCACAGACACTCTAGTTGGAATGCAGGAATGAGCCCTGCTGCAAAGTATTGCATCAACAATTGTAATTACACGCCCCTGTTAAACAGGGGCAGAAAAATTGTGCCTTAGGCACTGGTGGTGGCGCCCAGAACCAAAAATGTTCTTACAAGCTATCAGCGTGATGATTGAGGAGGAAGAGGATAATTACTCAGGGATAGTCACTCAGCATCAGCATAGGCAGTCTTTGAAGGGATCTGAGATTTCAAAAAAAATTATTCGGTTACATCAGCATCAGGTGCTTGGTAGCTGGTGGTGATCCAAGACTGATTCATTTTTATGAAGGTCAGTCGATCGACCGAGTCGGTGGACAGACGCACCCTGTGATCGGTTACCATGCCTCCAGCAGCACTGAATGTGCGTTCCGAAAGAACGCTGGATGTAGGACAGGCCAGTAGCTCAATTGCATACTGTGCAAGCTCTGGCCAGTGATCCATCCTCAAGACCCAGTAACCCAGAGGATTTTCGGTGGGAAAGGTGTCCAAGTCTGATCTTGCCCCTAGGTATTCCTGCACCATGTAAAACAGACGCTGGCGATGGTTGTTGGAACCGATCATACCTTGGGGCTGCGGACCAAAAAATTGTCTGAACGCATCGGTCAGACGGCCACCTTCTCCACCGCTCCTTCTTTGACTGACCGAAGCCTCAGCAACACGTTGTCCACAAACAGGAGTTTGTAACCTCCCAGTCTCTGGGAGCGCGTTGCACAGACCTTTCTGCAAGGCCTCCCAAAGATGTTTCATCCTCTGCTCCCTCTGCGATGGCAAGATAAGGTCCGCAACCTTACCCTTGTAACGTGGATCAAGGAGGGTTGCCAGCCAGTATTGGTCCTTCTCCTTGATACCACGAATACGAGGATCCTTACGCAGGCTTTGCAGGATCAGGGAGGCCATGCAGCATAGGTTTGCTGAGGCATTCGGTCCGGAGTCCTCTGGGTCACTAAGGACGACATGGTCCGCAGCCACCTCCTCCCAGCCACATACAAGTCCATGTGTTTCTTGGGACTGATCCCTTAAAGACTGCTGCTGATGCTGAGTGCCAGGCTCCACCTCCATACTGACACAATCTTCCTCTTCCTCCTCCTCCTCGTCCTCTTCCTGTGTGATCGGCGGGCACGCAGGAACACTGTCTGGATAAAGGGGGCCTTGAGAGCTAAGGAAGTCCTCCTCTTTCTGCCTCTGTTCTGCCTCAAGTGCCCTGTCCATTATTCCACGCAGCGTGTGCTCCAACAGGTGGACAAGGGGGACAGTGTCACTGATGCATGCACTGTCACTGCTCACCATCCTCGTGGCCTCCTCAAATGGTGACAGGACAGTGCAAAAAAAAACAAGCTCCCCTGACCCTGTTCTGGTGCCATAGTCGCACAGGTACTCATTGATGGCCCTCTGCTGCGTGTGCAGCCGCTGCAGCATGGCCAACGTTGAGTTCCACCTGGTGGGCATGTCACAGATTAGGCGGTTCTTGGGCAGGTTAAACTCCTTTTGGAGGTCCGTCAGCCGAGCACTGGCATTATATGACCGGCGGAAATGCACACAGACTTTTCTGGCCTGCCTCAGGACATCCTGTAAGCCCGGGTACCTGCCCAAGAACCGCTGCACCACCAAGTTAAGGACGTGAGCCAAACAGGCCACATGGGTCATTTGTCCCTGTCGGAGGGCAGAGAGGAGGTTGGTGCCATTGTCGTAAACCACCATTCCTGCCTTAAGTTGGCGTGGCGTCAACCACCTCTGAACCTCTGCCCCAGTGTGGCTCCTGTCCCCCAAGCACACCAGCTCAAGCACCGCATGGCATCTTTTGGCCTGCGTACTTGCGTAGCCCCTTGAACGACTACGGAGCACCGCTGGTTCCGAGGAAGAGGCCATGGAGGAAGAAGAAGAGGAGGGGGTGGAGGAGAGAGGTGTGTCAAAATCACTAGCATTTTGGAGGCGTGGTGGTGGAACAACCTCCAACACTACTGCACCTTGTCCCGCATCCTTCCCAGCTGCCAGCAGAGTCACCCAATGCGCTGTGAAACTTAGGTAACGTTCCTGTCCATGCCTGCTGGACCATGAGTCAGCGGTAATATGCACCTTACCGCTGACCGCCCTGTCCAGCGAGGCATGGACATTGCCTTCCACATGCCGGTAGAGAGCCGGAATCGCCTTCCGTGAGAAAAAGTGGCGTTTGGGTACCTGCCACTGAGGAACCGCACATTCCACAAACTCACGGAAGGGGGCAGAGTCTACCAACTGAAAAGGCAGCAGTTGAAGTGCTAGCAATTTTGCCAAGCTAGCATTCAACCGCTGGGCATGTGGATGGCTGGGAGCAAACTTCTTTCGGCGGTGCAGCAGCTGGGGCAGGGAAATTTGCCTGGTACAATCTGACGTCGGTGTACCAAAAGCAGATTGCCCACAAGTACTTGGCTGTGACACACCTACACTACCGTTCAAAAGTTTGGGGTCACATTGAAATGTCCTTATTTTTGACGGAAAAGCACTGTACTTTTAAATGAAGCTAACTTTAAACTAGTCCTAACTTTAAACAAATATACTCTATACATTGCTAATGTGGTAAATGACTATTCTAACTGCAAATGTCTAGTTTTTGGTGCAATATCTACATAGGTGTATAGAGGCCCATTTCCAGCAACTATCACTCCAGTGTTCTAATGGTACAATGTGTTTGCTCATTGGCTCAGAAGGCTAATTGATGATTTGCAAACCCTTGTGCAATCATGTTCACACATCTAAAAACAGTCTAGCTCCTTCCAGAAGCTACAAAACTGACCTTCCTGTGAGCAGATTGAGTTTCTGGAGCATCACATTTGTGGGGTCAATTAAACGCTCAAAATGGCCAGAAAAAGAGAACTTTCATCTGAAACTCGACAGTCTATTCTTGTTCTCAGAAATGAAGGCTATTCCATGTGAGAAATTGCAAAGAAATTGAAGATTTCCTACAACGGTGTGTACTACTCCCTTCAGAGGACAGCACAAACAGGCTCTAACCAGAGTAGAAAAAGAAGTGGGAGGCCGCGTTGCACAACTAAGCAAGAAGATAAGCACATTAGAGTCTCTAGTTTGAGAAACAGACGCCTCACAGGTCCCCAACTGGCATCTTCATTAAATAGTACCCGCAAAACACCAGTGTCAACATCTACAGTGAAGAGGCGGCTGCGGAATTTTGGGCTTCAGGGCAGAGTGGCAAAGAAAAAGCCATATCTGAGACTGGCCAATAAAAGAAAAAGATTAAGATGGGCAAAAGAACACAGACATTGGACAGAGGAAGACTGGAAAAAAGTGTTGTGGATGGATGAATCCAAGTTTGAGGTGTTTGGATCACAAAGAAGAACGTTTGTGAGACGCAGAACAAATGAAAAGATGCTGGAAGAATGCCTGACGCCATCTGTTAAGCATGGTGGACTTAATGTGGTGGTCTGGGGTTGCTTTGGTGCTGGTAAGGTGGGAGCTTTGTACAGGGTAAAAGGGATTCTGAATAAGGAAGGCTATCACTCCATTTTGCAACGCCATGCCATACCCAGTGGACAGCGCTTGATTGGAGCCAATTTCATCCTACAACAGGACAATGACCCTAAACACACCTCCAAATTGTGCAAGAACTATTTACAGCAGAAGCAGGCAGCTGGTATTCTATCGGTAATGGAGTGGCCAGCACAGTCACCAGATCTGAACCCCATTGAGCTGTTGTGGGAGCAGCTTGACCGTATGGTACGCCAGAAGTGCCCATCCAACCAATCCAACTTGTGGGAGCTGCTTCTAGAAGCGTGGGGTGCAATTTCTCCAGCTTACCTCAATAAATTAACAGCTAGAATGCCAAAGGTGTGCAATGCTGTAATTGCTGCAAAAGGAGGATTCTTTGATGAAAGCAAAGTTTGATGTAAAAACAATGTTATTTCAAATACAAATCATTATTTCTAACCTTGTCAATGTCTTGACTCTATTTTCTATTCATTTCACAACGTATGGTGGTGAATAAGTGTGACTTTTCATGGAAAACACAAAATTGTTTGGGTGACCCCAAACTTTTGAACGGTAGTGTAATTCCAGCCTTCATTCCTCTCAGTGCAGGTATCAGAGAGGACTGAAGGTCTAGTGGGGTTGGAAATCTCAGCTGATGAAGAGCAAGGAGAGGTCCTCTTTGTTCTTTGGTGTGGGTCTTTTAGATACGCTTGCCAACGAACTGCATGGCAGGTCAACATATGTCTGGTCAAGCATGTGGTACCCAAGCGGGAGATGTTTTGGCCACGTGAGATACGCTTGAGACATATGTTGCAAATAGCAGCGGTGCGATCTGATGCACTCGTCTCAAAAAAGGCCCACACCAAAGAACTTTTTGAATAACGCGCAGAGACTGCAGCGCCCTGGACATGTGGAGCTTTGGGGTGTGATGCAGTCAATGTGCTGCCCTTAGGCTGGCCCCTGGAGGGCATCCTGCCTCGTTGGTGATGTGCCGCCTCCTCCTCCTCCTCCTCCTCTCTCCTATCAGGCACCCACGTTGAGTCAGTGACCTCATCATCCCCTCCCTCCTCATCACTGGAGCAAACCTGGCAGTATGCTGCAGCAGGGGGAGCATGACTGCCAGATTGCTGTCCTTCTTGGGCACCCCCTCTGTCCGTGCTCATGTTACTGCCTTCATCGAGCACAGTATCATCATCAGAGCCTTCCAAACGCTGGGCATCCTCCTGGAGCATGTACCCAACACTGTGGTCAAACAGTTCGAGGGACTCCTCAGGAGGACATGGTGGGGCTAGGGAAGGAGTCACTGATGACATTGAGCCGAGGGAAGAGGCCGCTGCTTTCCCAGACAAAGTACCCTGGGCATGGGTGAGAGAGGATGAGGAGGATGAGGACGGCTTGGTCATCCACTCGACCAAGTCTTCCGCATGTTGCGGCTCAACACGGCCAGCTGTGTCCCATGGCCACGTGCTAATGAGGATGCACTATCTCCACGACCAGCACTAGACACAGAGCCTGCTTGCCCTCTCTTATTGGCTTGTGACTGTCTGCCTCTCCTTCTTGGCCTTCCAGACATACTAATGGCCTGTAGCTGCACTAAGCTGGGATATATATATATATATATATATATACGTACTGATACTGCAGCTAGCAAAATCAACTGCCTGCCTGTAGTATGAGAACACCACCAACCTTCTACAGATAGCTTTAGCTGAACACTGTGAGGTGGACTTACCCCACTAACTTGTAGGTTTAGCTGAACACTGTGAGCAGGACGCACTGCACTAACTGCCTGACTGTGGTACTAATAGGATCAAAAGAACACCAGCAATTTTCTTCAGGTAGCTGTATTTACTGTAACAAGACAAGCCTGCCTGTCAGTAAGAAGATAACAGAAATGGATCTAGCTGAACACTGTGAGCAGGACACACCCCACTAGCTTGTAGGTTTAGCTGAACACTGTGAGGTGGACGCACCCCACTAACTTGTAGGTTTAGCTGAACACTGTGAGCAGGACACACCCCACTAACTTGTAGGTTTAGCAGAACACTGTGAGCAGGACCCACTGCACTAACTGTAAATAGTCTAGCTGCCTGACTGTGGTACTAATAGGATCAAAAGAACACCAGTAATTTTCTTCAGGTAGCTGTAAATACTGTAACAAGACAAGCCTGCCTGTCAGTAAGAAGATAACAGGAACGGATCTAGCTGAACACTGTGAGCAGGACGCACTGCACTAAATGTAAATAGTCTAGCTGCCTGACTGTGGTACTAATAGGATCAAAAGAACACCAGTAATTTTCTTCAGGTAGCTGTAAATACTGTAACAAGACAAGCCTGCCTGTCAGTAGGAAGATAACAGGAACGGATCTAGCTGAACACTGTGAGCAGGACGCACTGCACTAAATGTAAATAGTCTAGCTGCCTGACTGTGGTACTAATAGGATCAAAAGAACACCAGTAATTTTCTTCAGGTAGCTTTATATACTGTAACAAGACAAGCCTGCCTGTCAGTAGGAAGATAACAGGAACGGATTTAGCTGAACACTGTGAGCAGGACGCACTGCACTAAATGTAAATAGTCTAGCTGCCTGACTGTGGTACTAATAGGATCAAAAGAACACCAGTAATTTTCTTCAGGTAGCTGTAAATACTGTAACAAGACAAGCCTGCCTGTCAGTAGGAAGATAACAGGAGCGGATCTAGCTGAACACTGTGAGCAGGACGCACTGCACTAAATGTAAATAGTCTAGCTGCCTGACTGTGGTACTAATAGGATCAAAAGAACACCAGTAATTTTCTTCAAAATACTGTAACAAGACAAGCCTGCCTGTCAGTAAGAAGATAACAGGAACGGATCTAGCTGAACACTGTGAGCAGGACGCACTGCACTAAATGTAAATAGTCTAGCTGCCTGACTGTGGTACTAATAGGATCAAAAGAACACCAGTAATTTTCTTCAGGTAGCTTTATATACTGTAACAAGACAAGCCTGCCTGTCAGTAGGAAGATAACAGGAACGGATCTAGCTGAACACTGTGAGCAGGATGCACTGCACTAAATGTAAATAGTCTAGCTGCCTGACTATGGTACTAATAGGATCAAAAGAACACCAGTAATTTTCTTCAGGTAGCTGTAAATACTGTAACAAGACAAGGCTGCCTGTCAGTAGGAAGATAACAGGAACGGATCTAGCTGAACACTGTGAGCAGGACGCACTGCACTAAATGTAAATAGTCTAGAAGATAACAGGAACGGATCTAGCTAAACTGAATACAGTGTATATATATATATGCAACACCTGGGATGCATATATATACACAATACACTTTAAGTGCAGCTAACTAACTGACTGTCCTGCCTAATCTAGCTAACTCAAATGAAATGACACTGTCTCTCTCTCTCTCTATCCCTCAGCACACCGGAACACACTGCACAGGGCCGCCACCAATGTCACCACAAAGCTTCTAATCTACTCCCTGGTCATCTCCCACCTCGACTACTGCAACTCCCTCCTCATTGGCTTACCTCTAAATAGGCTATCCCCACTTCAGTCCATCATGAACGCTGCTGCCAGGCTCATCCACCTCACAAACCACTCAGCGTCTGCTATACCCCTCTGCCAATCCCTCCATTGGCTGCCACTCAGTCACTGAATTAAATTTAATATACTAACTATAACTTACAAAGCCATCCACAACCTGGCCCCCAGCTACATCTCTAACCTAGTCTCAAAATACCAACCTAATCATTCTCTTCGCTCCTCCCAAGACCTCCTGCTCTCAAACTCCCTTGTCACCTCATCCCATGCTCGCCTTCAGGACTTCTCCAGAGCCTCTCCCATCCTCTGGAATGCTCTACCCCAATCCATCCGATTTTCTCCTACTTTATCCACTTTCAGACGATCCCTGAAAACTCATCTCTTCAGAGAAGCCTATCTGGCCCCCACAGTTATTACCTCTTGTATCTCTTGACCTTCCCTCTTCTAAGCTCTAAGGAGCAGGGCCCTCTGATTCCTACTGTATTAAAGTATATTGTATTTGTACTGTCTACCCTGAAGTTGTAAAGCTCTACGTAAACTGTTGGTGCTATATAAATCCTGTATAATAATAATAATAACTAAAATCATATAATATGAGGTCAAACCTAAACACTTTCAATTTGTATGCAATCATGCAGGCCCTTGCACTACATAGTTGAAGGTAAATCTAAAGAAAATTGAATAAGAAAATTGTTAAATGTATGTCCAGCTTAATACTTGATTTTATATCCAGTGACATATCGCAGCGGTTCCTATGTCACCTATTTGTGTATTTAGGGTGAGCTCCAGAACTCCATTTCTAATGACCCTTTAGCCCACACACAGCATGTCCAAGCATGCTATGGGCAGACCTGTCAGGGTGGTGGATGGTACTGTATGTAGTGACCTACGTGTTCCATACTGTCCCACTGTGAATGGGAGATCTCTCATTCACCCAGTACTAGTTGATGTGTGAGAAGAAGATTTTGTAGAAGACTTACAGCAGTATAGCCCGGAGGCATGATAGTGCACTCCACTACTCTCCTATGTGCCACCAGCTCCCACTTTTAGATCATGGCTTCCTACTGCAAAAATATAACTATTGAATACATATTTTAAACACACAACATAAAGCAGCGCTAAAAAACACACAATATCAAATAACAAGTGTGCATTGATGAATAAAAAAAATAAAATGAAAAGATGCAGTTAAGATAATTAAGTCCAAATATGCCGCAGTTCTACACTGTGTAACAGCACCGTTATAAGTGGGATCAGTGCGAACAGGGTTCAGTTCCACCACTAGGAAGGAAAGCTGTCACCAACACCTCCACAAGTGAAAAAAGCCGCGCCCTCTAGATTGAACTCTTACCAGATCTAGCTGGGTGAAAAGCATACACAACAAATCTTTGATCGGACAATCTCTTCCCGGATCAGACTACAGCCAGGAGGGTGGATCACATGCTGATGAGCTCATTAAGAGAGAGAGATACAACTCCATAGCGTAATCTAATTTTAAAAGTTTTATTGTATTCAAACTTCCCCCCTTTTAACCTCCCTGACGGTTTTCCAGAGTGTGGCTCGGGGTTAAATTTCTGTCCCATTAGCGGTAACCCCGAGCCACACTTGGGATTACATTGCAGGATCCTGGTGCGGCGTTACTTACCTTATTCCCAGGATCCTGCAATGTCCCCCGCTGTGTCTGTGGGCTCTGTCTCCTCCGAAGCCTCTCCGTGCCAGGCTCCGTTCCCTGCGAGCGTTGCGACGCATGGGGGCGGAGCCTGGCGGCAAATTTTAAAAAATGTACAAACCATAACACATACAGTACTGTAATCTTACAGATTACAGTACTGTATGAAATTATTTCACATCCCTTTTGTCCCCAGTGCTTTGGCGCATTCCCTGCATGCAGTTTTATGTTATTTATACTGTTCTTTCTGCCTGGAAACTGGAGCTTGTCCATAGCAACTAAAAAGTGTCCCTTTACATCAAAAGTGGCTTTAGACCAGCTAGAAAACAGTGATAGTAAATTAGAACACTTGCAGAATTGAGCGATAGTGAATCGTGGGGAAATGTATTTTATTATTATTATATTATTATTTTTTTAATTATTTATATTTATTTATTATATTATAATTTATGTTTTTTGTTTCAAACTTCATCATACCCAGGATATCTACTAGACTCTTGTTTGGACAGATGTAAGTGTGTTATTGTTAAGAATTACAGGCCTACAATATAAAACGCAAAATTTCCATGCAAAATAATTGCACCTAAAATCCGAAATAATCATACCGCCAGGGAGGTTAAGAATCGCACTTACTAACAATTAAAATATACAAGCATATCGTGTATCTAGTCACTGTACCAATAGGAATCCTGCAGGCGTCTCCTACCACATACTTCACCGCTCTCCTGTGCTGCTGGTATCGCCGATTGGCATGCTGACGTCAGTGTTGGTCATTGTATGGCCCCACCCTGACGCTTTTCGTCATCCCAACATCATCTGAATACATATAGTCATTACATTTTTGTTTCTGAAAAAGTCAGCAACAGCAAATTTTAATATTTAAGACCTTCCATGAATGTATTTTCTGTTCTCAGAATCTTTTCAGCTAACCGCACTCTGCTTTCTTGGCAACTAGACACTGAGCTGAAAAGAAAAGTACAGTTGAGCTTGGTGGGTGAAATAAGGCTGCCCACTTATTGAGGAAACTCTGACGTGATTACAACATAAGTACAGAGGGGCATTAGGGAACTGTTCACCCTGTTACAGAAAGAGGTGTTAGTTCCACTGGCCAGGAAATGGGGGTCTGTTATTCTCTAGGAGAAGAGAACAAAGAAGTAAAAGAAGGGTTTTACAAACAGTACAGGTTGAATAAATAAAATAGTTATTACTATTTATTGCCTGGAGATAGGCTTTGAATTATTACATTGCATGAGAATGAAAAATGATCATGAGGTAGCTTTTAAGAAGGCTGATAAAATATAGGAGAGATCAGAAAAAGAAAAACAAAGAAGGAGCGAGCCTCATGAAATGTGTAGGACAGGCATCACATGTTGAAATCTGATGAGAAATGTACAGGCATGTTGAAAGGGAAAACATGAGTCATGTGGCCTTTGATAAGCCTTTGATAAAACAAGCAATCATGCTATGAATGATCCGTGTAATTTCATGGCAGCAAGACATAGTTTACTGTAAATGTAAAGGGGCAGACCAGCACTTAACAGATAAAACATATATGTTTTAACTTACGATACAATGTAAGTGACACAACTAAGCATATTGCAGCAGGTTACTCTCCTCCTTCTCGTCTCTCTGTTTTACTGACCTGTTGATCATTAACAGTGCCAAAAATGACTGAAGGTTAAAAGGGATGTGACCATTTATAAATGTTCCACTATTAAAATTCAGTGTGGTTGACTTACTAAAGGGGAATTTCTCTTTGCCAGGACATTTTCCCTTAGTGAAAGAATATCAAATAAAGTATATGGAAGAAAATAAAAGAAAAATGTATTTTTGTTTGCATGTGATGATAGAAGTCGGCAGAGCTTCCCCTGCAAAGTGAACAGCCAGTTTTCCTTTAGTAAATCTCCAAACTAATTTATATAGCACTAATTTCAGTTTTTAAGCAACAACGCTTTTTATTGAGTCATACAAACTATAAAACAAGACACATTGTAAATAATGAATTAAAAGAGAAGTACAGCCAAAGTTTGTTTGGCTGTACTTCTCCTGTTGATCACAAGAGTGCAGAATGAACTGCGTTCTTGACAGAAACTAGGCTGAAGCCCACTCTCGGCTGACATCACAGAGCCGGTACAGGCTTAGGAAAGATCATGACTATGTGGTCGGGATCTGCCCATATTCCTGGATCGGCACCCAACTCAGCCATCCCCTCCACAGACCAGGGCTCCAGTGAGCGAGGAGGGGGCAGAGCAGACTGTGGTGACTGCCAGCCACCAGCTCTCTGCTCAGGGAGTGCTGAGAACCAAGCGATTGGCGGTGTTTGGTCACTCGGTTCTCAGCCTTAGAGCCGATGGGGGACAGATGCAGCAATGGACCGATGCTGCATCCACCTAGGTAAATATAATTTGAAAATGAAAAACATTTCCATACTTCTCTTTTAAGCTACACTGAAATTCTGCACAAATGCATGCATGTTTTATTTGGACAACATTATACAGAATATAATAGTATAAACATATCAGTATAGAAAGAACATCTTTGATCTTTTAAACATCTTTGATAGGTCATCTTTGATATATTATCCATGGCTTAAAACCCCAGAACTATCTATTGTATTTTTTTACATAGTCTTAAGATCTAACAATTGGGAGAATTGTTCTGTACTTGTACACAGGTTGTAGTTTGTTTGCTTAGCACAAGCTTGAGAAAAACCTAACACTACCTTTGGGTACGCTTCACCAGTCTTCAGGCACTTCCTTTTCTTTATAATGCAAGGTGGCATTTTGTTTCAGGTATATGTCCCCATTCATTCTATCTTCCTCTAGCATAACTAAAAGCAGTTCTGAAAAAAAGTTTTCAGTGCCTTTTTTTGAACTTTGGCAACCTGAGAATGCTTTCAGTAAAAGAAAAGCTGTAAGCTCAAAAGTTACACAAATCAGTGTTTCTTCAGCTGCATGCAGATTTGCCTTTTCAGTGATAATTATACAAAGAGGTCAATGCGGAAGTCTGATATAAAAATACGTGGGAGCGTGGTGCACAGAACATAGCATTGGTATTTATTTTCCTTCTTCTCCTATTAAGAGTTTATTTTTAATCATTAATGACTCTTTGTGCTAATGGCATACGGCACATGGTTTTCTTCTAAAATTACCACTCGCTAAGTCAATTTGAACTGAATTTGTCAGATAAACAATAAAGATGTTAGGAGGTCATTCTACTTTTTCAATCATCTATAATGAGGGCATTTTCGGTGTTTTGCTATTAGGTAAATAAAATTAATTTAACAAGCTGAAATCTTTGTGTGTGACTAAGGTGGCACATTTCAAACCTCTAACTATAAAAGTTAAAGATTTCACAATTCTATTTGTAAGTGAATGAAATAAGAAACTTTTGTTTTCATTGGTGATAATCAGTTTTGAATATTTTTCTTTGTTTTGACGTGAAATGATAACATGTGGAAGGGACACACAAAGAAATGCATTGGCCTGTAACTAACAGCTTTTAAGGGAAGCAGTTTTCATTGCCAAGTGTGTTTGCGTCATACTACAAGACTAAAATTACCTTATCCTACAAGGTTGCCAGAACAACCAGTCTCAAGTTAGTAATTGATGAATACAGTTCTGGAAAAAAAGGTAATCAATGTGTATCATTTTCTTTGGTGCTTTTAAGATTTTTCCATTTATTTTTTATTTTTGAGCTTGTTTTGAAAAACTATTTGTCTATTGTCAGCAATATGTTCAAACAGTCTTGAGCTGGGCACATACCAGTTATATTTTCCTTTGATATGATTTGCAAAACCAGAAACATTTACCTACATTTTGCAACAGCTAGAGTCTACTTGAGTGGATAAACATTGAATAGATTGAATTGGTAGACTCTTTCATTTATTGGCGAATTGTATTATGTAATATGTACTGGCAAATTGGAAAGAAAATCTAACTGATGTGTGGTCAGCACAGGGCCGATCCTAGGGTCACAGGCGCCTGGGTGCAGAAATATTTCTGGCGCCCACACATGGGCGTGGTCATCTTACTAACTCCTCCCCTTTGGTGGGGGGGAGTCACAGTGGCACTATTTGATGGGCACAGTGACAGCATTTGATGTGACACTATTTGATGGGCACAGTGACAGCATTTGATGTGGTGCTATTTGATGGGCACAGTGACAGCATTTGATGTGGAACTATTGAATGGGCACAGTGGCAGCATTTGATGGGCACAGTGGCAGCATTTGATGGGGCACAGTGGCAGTGTTTGATGGGCCACAGTGGCTATGTTTGATGGCACAGTGGCTGCATTTGGAGGACACAGTGGCAGCGTATGATGGCACAGTGGCTGCATTTGATGGAACAGTGGCTGCGTTTGATGGGCACAGTGGCAGCATTTGATGGGCACAGGAGCTGCAGCTTGATGGGCACAGTGGCTGCATTTGATGGCACAGTGGCGGCATTTGATGGGCACAGTGGCAGCATTTGATGGGCACAGTAGTTGCATTTGATGGAACAGTGGCTGCGTTTGATGGGCACAGTGGCTGCATTTGATGGGCACAGTGGCTGCCTTTCATGGGCATTGAAACATTGAATAGATTGAATTAGTAGAGTCTTTCATTTATTGGCGAATTGTATTATGTAATATGTACTGACAAATTGGAAAGAAAATCTAACTGATGTGTGGTCAGCTCAGCGCCAATCCTAGGGTCACAGGTGCCTGGGTGCAGAAATATTTCTGGCACCCCCACATGGGCGTGGTCATCTTACTAACTCCTCCCCTTTGGCGGGGGGGTGTCACAGTGGCACTATTTGATGGGCACAGTGACAGCATTTGATGTGACACTATTTGATGGGAAAGTAAAATGTAGCGCATAAATTGTGCAAAAAGTCTTCAATCAAGAAAACAACTCAAAAAACAAATGTCCATAAATAGTGAACACAGCAATAATACCACTTATAAGTCTCTCAATCAAAATGAGTGAAGTCCAGTGAGTGGATAAAAAACAAATATGCGTGGATTGTCCCACTGGAAATGGTGTATAGATGGGAGACGGCAAATGCTCAAACACAGGTAAATCGTCAGATCATCCCAAAGCTGTATCCCACAACTACATGTGACTTGGTAAAGATGGTGTGTAAGAAACTCTTACCAGATACATTGGACTCCCTTGTCAGCGACAGGGAGTCACTCGAGCGGGTTACCTCTCAGGGCCTGAAAGCGGACATCACAGCTCTGCGAACCTTCTGGGTCAAACTCTGTTGTGGATCTCCCGGGGCCGCCAGATGGATCCTCCCAAAGGATGGCCAAGGTGCGAATCAGAGGGCACAGTGCGTCACGTAAAAAATTGAAGTGGATGCTGGTTTGATCTCTCAGTTGATATGTGGAGAGAAAATAAACAGGCTCCACATAGTGTAGATGAGCAAAATGGGATTTTTATTGCTAAAAAAACCAGGTAACTATAAAATGTGATCACAGGGTATAAAAACAAAGATGGGCAACAAGAAGGATGCTGAAAGCGCCCGACGCGTTTCGATCAATGGATCGTCTACTGGGGCATACAGCATCCCCTCCAAGTTGCCTTATATTTATGAGGGGCTATTTGATTGGCACAGTGACAGCATTTGATGTGGCACTATTTGATGGGCACAGTGGCAGCATTTGATGTGGCACTATTTGAGAGGCACAGTGACAGCATTTGATGGGGCACAGTGGCAGCGTTTGATGGGCACAGTGGCAGCATTTGATAGGGCACAGTGGCAGTGTTTGATGGGGCACAGTGGCTGCATTTGATGGCACGGTGGCTGCATTTGATAGGCACAATGGCAACGTTTGATGGGCACAGTGGCTGCGTTTGATGGGCACAGTGGCTGCGTTTGATGGGCACAGTGGCAGCATTTGATGGGGCACAGTGGCAGCGTATGATGGCACAGTGGCTGTGTTTGATGGGAACAGTGGCTGCGTTTGATGGGAACAGTGGCTGCATTTGATGGGCACAGTGGCAGAATTTGATGGGCACAGTGGCTGCAGTGTGATGGGCACAGTGGCTGCATTTTAATGGCACAGTGGCGTCATTTGATGGGCACAGTGGTTGCGTTTGATGGAACAGTGGCTGCGTTTGATGGGCACAGTGGCTGTGTTTGATGGACACAGTGGCTGCATTTGATGGGCACAGTGGCTGCGTTTGATGGCACAGTGGCTGTGTTTAATGGGCACAGTGGCTGTGTTTGATGGGCACAGTGGCTGCTTTTGATGGGCACAGTGGCTGTGTTTGATGGGCACAGTGGCTGCATTTGATGGCACAGTGGTGGCGTTTGATGGCACAGTGGCTACGTTTGATGGGCACAGTAGCTGCTTTTGATGGGCACAGTGGCTGCGTTTGATGGGCACAGTGGCAGCATTTGATGGGGCACAGTGGCAGCGTATGATGGCACAGTGGCTGTGTTTGATGGAACAGTGGCTGCGTTTGATGGGCACAGTGGCAGCATTTGATGGGCACAGTGGCTGCATTTTAATGGCACAGTGGCGTCATTTGATGGGCACAGTGGCGTCATTTGATGGGCACAGTGGCTGTGTTTAATGGGCACAGTGGCTGTGTTTGATGGACACAGTGGCTGTGTTTGATGGGCACAGTGGCTGCATTTGATGGCACAGTGGCTGCATTTGATGGCACAGTGGTGGCGTTTGATGGCACAGTGGCTGCGTTTGATGGGCACAGTGGCTGCTTTTGATGGGCACAGTGGCTGTGTTTGATGGGCACAGTGGCTGCGTTTGATGGTCACAGTGGCTGCGTTTGATGGCATGTGACTGCGTTTGGGCACAGTGGCTGCATTTGATAGTTGGGCACAGTGGCTGTATTTGATGGGCACAGTGGCTTCGTTTGATGGCACAGTGGCGGCGTTTGATGGCACAGTGGCTGCGTTTGATGGACACAGTAGCTGCTTTTGATGGGCACAGTGGCTGTGTTTGATGGGCACAGTGGCTGTGTTTGATGGGCACAGTGGCTGCGTTTGATGGGCACAGTAGCTGTGTTTGATGGCACGTGACTGCGTTTGGGCACAGTGGCTGCGTTTGATGGGCACAGTGGCTGCATTTAATGGTTGGGCACAGTAGCTGCATTTCATGGCACAACTTACTTACAGGGTGAGGCAAAGGGTCAATTCCAAGCCTCCAGAACACAGTGTCAGGCAGCGGCAGGTGCTATGCTGGTGCAGTGCAGGTGGACAGCTGCTCAGCTGAGCTCAGTCACTCACAGCAAGGCAGGCTCAGGCAGCTCTCTTCAGATGTTCTCCGCTCCCCTCCTTCTGAGCCACACTGTCTGAAGAACATGGTAGAGGTGGATGGAGCTAGTGTAGTAGCCACTGAGGTGGTGCGCTCTGAATGCTGGGACGGCTGCAGCGCACTCTGAATGCTGGGGTGGCTGTGGCCTCTGACGCAACTGGTTGCTAGACGCCGGGCGGCAGGCGATTCTAGCAACCAGTGCAGCGCACAGCAGAGGCGGCCGGCAAGTCAAGTGAGTTCCACAGCAGAGGCGCCCCGCCTCTGCAGCAGCTTGCACCCCGTGCACCCGCCCAGGATCGGCCCTGGTTCAGCTTTAGTCTACACATAAAATCATCTATTCATTAACCCCTTTACGCCAACTGCTGTTGCCATTTAAAATGGGCTCTGACACTCAAGGCTCAGTGCAATTTTTGCACTGTGATTGGCTGCACAGAGCTGTGCTGTGCTTACTGTATATCATCCCACCACTGACAGCTCAATCACAAGAGTGCCAATGCCGTGTGCCCCAGAATTACACAGCACCACATACAGTCATGGCTGAAATTTTGGCACCCCAGAAATTTTTCCAGAAAATCAAGTATTTCTCACAAAAAAGTATTGCAATAACACATGCTTTGCTATACACATGTTTATTCTCTTTTTGTGTATTGGAACAAAACAAAAAAAGGGAAGAAAAAAAGCAAATTGTACATAAAGTCACACAAAACTCCAAAAATGGGCTGGTCAAAATTCTTGGCACCCTTAACTTAATATTTGGTTGCACACCCTTTGGAAAAAATAACTGAAATCAATCCCTTCCTATAACCATCAATAAGCTTCTTATACCTCTCAAGCAGAATTTTGGACCACTCTTCCTTTGCAAACTGCTCCAGGTCTCTATTATTGGAAGGGTGCCTTTTCCCAACAGCAATTTTAAGACAGGTGTTCAATGGGATTTAGATCTGGACTCATTGCTGGCCACTTTAGAACTCTTCAGCGCTTTGTTGCCATCCATTTCTGGGTGAAGATCTCGGACGCAAACCCAGCTTGCTGACACTGGGCTCTACAGTGCGACCCAAAATCCTTTGGTAACCCTCAGATTTTATGATGCCTTGCACACATTCAAGGCACCCAGTGCCAGAGGCAGCAAAACAACCCTAAAACATCATTGAACCTCCACCATATTTCACTGTAGGTACTGTGTTCTTTTCTTTGTAGGCCTCATTCTGTTTTCGGTAAACAGTAAAATTATGTACTTTACCAAAAAGCTCTATCTTGGTCTCATCTGTCCACAAGACGTTTTCCCAGAAGGATTTTGGCTTACTCAAGTACATTTTGGCAAACTGTAGTCTTGCTTTTTTATGTCTCTGTGTGGGCTCCTCCTGGGTCTCCTGCCATAGCATTTCATTTAATTTCATTTCATTTAAATGTCGATGGATAGTTCGCGCTGACACTGATGCTCCCTGAGCCTGCAGGACAGCTTGAATTTCTTTGGAACTTGTTTGGGGCTGCTTATCCACCATCCAGACTATCCTGCGTTGCAACCTTTCATCAATTTTTCTCTTCCGTCCACACCCAGAGAGATTAGCTACAGTGCCATGGGTTGCAAACTTCTTGATAATGTTGCGCACTGTGGATAAAGGCAAATCTAGATCTCTGGAGATTGTAACCTTGAGATTGTTGATATTTTTCCACAATTTTGGTTCTCAAGTCCTCAGACAGTTTTCTTCTCCTCTTTCTGTTGTCCATGCTTAGTGTGGCACACACAGACACACAATGCAAAGACTAATGGGGTGTACACACGGTCAGACTTTTCGACCGGACTGGTCTGATGGACGCCGACGGACCAAATCCGGCAGACAATTCGATCGTGTGTGGGCTTCATCGGACCTTCAGCGGACTTTTCCAGTCTCAAATCTGACAGACTTTAGATTTGGAACAGGCTTCAAATCTTTACGTCGTAACTCCGCCGGACCCAGAAATCCGCTCATCTGTATGCTAGTCCGACGGACAAAAACCGACGCTAGGGTAGCTATTGGCTACTGGCTATCAACTTCCTTATTTTAGTCCGGTGTACCTCATCACGTAAGAATCCGTCGGACTTTGGTGTGATCGTGTGTAGGCAAGTCCGTTCATTAGAAAATCCGTCGGGAGTTCGTCAAAAGTCCGTCGAAAGTCCGCTGGAAAGTTTGTCGGACCAGTCCGGTCGAAAAGTCCGCCCATGTGTACGCGGCATAAGTGAACTTCTCTCCTTTTTATCTGTTTTCAGGTGTGATTTTTATATTGCCCACACCTGTTACTTGCCCCAGGTGAGTTTAAAGGAGCATCACATGCTTGAAATCTTATTTATCCACAATTTTGAAAGGGTGCCAAGAATTTTGACCAGCCCATTTTTGGAATTTTGTGTGACATTATGTCCAATTTGCTTTTTTTCCTCCCTTTTTTTGTTTTGTTCCAATACACACAAAGGGAATAAACATGTGTATAGCAAAACATGTGTTACTGCAATACCTTTCTGTGAGAAATACTTGATTTTCTGGAAATATTTCTGGGGTGCCAACAATTTCAGCCATGACTGTATATGCGGTGGCTAGGCGGTAAGGCCCACTCATTCAGCTGCCGCATATATAAATAAGATAATTGTAAATGGGTTAACAGTGGTTAAATTAATAAAAGCAAACAGACTGTTCACCTTGCAAGCGAATTTCTCGTTCGCTCAGTGAATTCTGGTAAAATATTTACTTTGCAAAGAATACCCAATCATATGCAAGGAAACAAAAAAAAAAACAGTTTTTTTTTGTTTCTAAGCTACGCTAAGGAAAAGTGAAAAATTGCCTTGCAAAGCACAGTCTATTTGCCAGTTGTTAAGGATCTCACTTTATAGAAAGATCCTTATAACTTCCTACTTTAGAAAAAAAAATGATAAATACGCTTTTTAATACTGCAACAACGTCAGATAACATTGAAATGATCCTGCAAGGTTCAGAAAATGCACATGCATATTAGGAATGATTATTCAATTATCTTGAGCTATAAAACAGACATGCAAAGACAGTTTGTCCTACAGGATGGGGTTGAATTACTAACAGCAAATAGACTGTTCAATTTTCAAGTGCGATTGCTTCAGAGCTTAGTAAATTAGGTGAAAATCTGCTTATTTCCATCATCCAATCATGTGTAAGCAAAAATAATTTTTTTTTTATTTTCATCAGGTGTGATTTGGTATTCTTTGCAAAGTGAAGCTTCTCCTCATTTACTAAGGCCCCTTTCACACTGGGGTGGGAGGTGCGCCGGCGGTAAAGCACCGCTATTTTTAGCTGCGCTTTACCGTCATTTTAGTGGCAGTATTCAGCCATTAATGGGGCGGTTTTACCCCTGCTAGCGGCCGAGAAAGGGTTAAAGACCACCACAAAGCGCCTCTGCAGAGGCGCTTTGCCGGCGGTATAGCCGCACTGCCCCAGTGCTTTCAATGGGCAGGAGAGGTGGAGGAGCGAGGGGGGGTTGCACTGATAAACAATCAGCACAGACCCCCCCTGTCAGGAGAGCCACCGATCGGCTCTCCTCTACTTGCGTCTGTCAGATGCGAGTGAGGAAAAGCTGATCAACGGCTCTTCCTGTTTACATCGTGATCAGCCGTGATTCGACACGGCTGATCTTGTAGTAAAGAGCCTTTGTCGGAGGCTCTTTACCGAGATTGGTGTAGCGGTGTGTCAGACTGACACACCGCACCACCGATCGCCGCAGTGCGCACCCTCAAGTGTGCGCGGCGGCTGTTATCCTGCTGGACGTCATATGACGCCCAGTCAGGATAACTGAACCACTGCCCGGCCATCATTCTGCTATAGGCCGGGTGGGAAGTGGTTAAAATCACTGCTCCCAAAAAAAAGCCGTTTTTAAAACTTTTTTTTGCATTGATACATGTCCCCTGGGGCAGGACCCGGGTCCGCAAACACTTTTTATGATAATAACTTGCATATAAGCCTTTAAAATGAGCATTTTTGGTTTTTCATGCTAGTGTCTCATAGACTTTAATGGTGTTCCGCGGCTTTCAAATTTGCCGCGAACACCGCATAATGTTTGTTGTTCGCTGAACGGCCGAACAACCAAAGTTCGGTCCGAACTTATGCTCGGGCTGAACTGTTGGCCCATCCCTATTCCGATCATGTGTGGGCTTCATCGGACCTTATCTTTCGAAAATTCTGTCGGACCTAGAAATAGAACATATTTCAAATCTTTCCGATGGACTCAATTCCTATCGAGAAAACCGTTCGTCTGTATGTTAGTCCAATAGACAAAAACCGACGCAAGGGCAGCTATTGGCTACTTGCTATTCAACTTCCTTTTTCTAGTCCCGTCGTATGTCATCACGTTCTAAACAATCGGACTTTGGTGTGATCGTGTGTAGGCAAGTCCGTTTCGGCGGAACTCCGTCGGAAAGACCGTCAGAGTCTACTCTGATGGAAAGTCCATTCGTGTGTACGCGGCATTAGGATTGCACTATACAGAGCGGCCTTGACGAGGCAGTGCAGCTTCCACATATATTTGCAAATGTCGTGCAACTAAAACCTCTGTTTTGAAACCAAATTGTTACACAATGTAATTTTTTTTTTTTTTTTTTTTGCTGGTTAGCTGGTAAGTTTACTGGGCACTACATTTTGTTTGGTTTGCTCTGTGCAAAGCCTTCCTATGTGCACCTTACACCAAAAACTAGTTCTAAATTAGGGTGGTTGCCATTTTTGTTTAGTTGTAAAACAAAAAACTGCTCCTACCTTAAAAGGTTATGGCAACAATCATTTTTTAATCATCACTTCAGTTGTAAGATGTTCCCTATAGCTGTTCTCAGAATCTGTGTTTAATTAATGTAACGACTTGTAATAGTACAGTCTCTACTGTACATTTAACAGTCCTTTTCTGAACACTAGGAATGAATGAAACTGTCTGAGTTTCAAACAGTTAAGTTTTAACTTTGTGAACTTTTCTGCAAACCCCAATACAGCTGGGGGGGGGGGGGGGTTGGGGTTAATGAATTTTGACCATTTGTAAGGTTAACAAGCAAGATGTTGTCAAAAAAGTCACGTGAAGCCAGGTACTGTACAAGGAGCATGTATCAATGCTGAATCAATGCTGAATATCAAAAGTGAATTATATTTTGATAAATGAACTAGCAGCATGGTTTGGCATTACTGAGAATGATAATGGAGTATTTTCCTTAAAAAAGGCCAGTTTTTAAAAGTGCCCAGGTCAAATCAATAGAGGAAAGACAATTAAGAAGATCTTCTCTAGCAAAGGGTTTTTCAACCAGTATAAACACCTTTGAATTAGAAACGACTATGAACGAAGAAATCACAGAGGAAGCCACTGGGAAACAGACTCCAGCCAGGGAAGATATAATGATATCATTGTTTCACAGACTAAAAGATTTACTAGAAAGAGAGATGCTGCAGTGGTGAGATATACTACTTCTGCAGAAATACCTAGAATTTAAAAGAATACCCAGAGGTTTAAGAATCACAAAAATATGTACATTTTTAGACCCAGACCTCAGAGAAAAGTGGATTCTAAGTCTGCGCGAGTACAATCAGAAATGGTTACATTTTATTATCACCCAAAGAGAACGCAATCTCTCTGCGATTCGGGCAGACTTACACACTCTTCAAGAGGAACTATCCACTTTCTCTGATGTCAGTTCCTTCGAAAGTTGGGACCAGAAAGTGAACAAACAGATAACAGATTATGAGACCAATCTCATAAGTAAAAAATCGGGCAAGTTCGAACGAGATAGATTGGATTACCTAAATGATCGAGAATTTAATTGGAAAAGGCCTAACAATAGGGAAGGTGATAATAGAAATAGAAACGAAAATAGAAGTAAAAATAGAAAGGGTATGACAAACGAACAATCATCAGGACACAACACATATGGTACACAGTTTCAGGGAAAACATCAAAAAGAAACACCAAGAAATCACAATATCAAAGCGAAATCAAATAGGAACAGAACAAGCAACAAAACTAAAACTGACCACAAAAAAGATCCCCCTGGGAATCAGACAACTTCAGGGGAAGGCTATCCACACAATAGACCCCATCACCAACAATACTCTATCAATAAAAACCAACAAAACTCCAACCTTACTAAATTTAATCGAGTAGCTACAACTACTATGAATAGACCAATTGTCTGTAACAGTAAAAAGATTAATACTATGGATACTAAGGCCAACCGACCTGAAGAACAACTAATAGAGAATCCTCCAATAACAAGAGACCCCATAAATATAACCACCACTAATGTCAGTGAAAACTCACAATTAGAAAGAGGAACATCCATCATACCATCAGCCAACGGGAGGAGTATTTTACCTCTACTCGCTATTTGCACCCCAGGCAGTTTACCTGAGAATGCAGATGTTGTCTCCGATATCGACAGTCAATTGCTAAAGGACATTCCCACGTATAATCCGTTTTCCACTCTTGGCGATCTAGAAGCCAATAGTACAAGCATTTCAGACATTACACCCCCTTTGGTTTTTTTAGAGCAAGCAGTTGCAACTCTGGGGGGGTCTGCAACAAACCTTTTACCGGATCCTCTATCACATATACTGTCCACGGGGAAGAAAATAAGGAAAAGAGAAGAAGAACACGAAGAGGGAAAAGGGGAGGAGAGAGATATAAAAAGAGGCAGACTATAGAAACCGCTCACTCTACTATTAAGATCTATAATCTCTCTAGCTCTGTTTTTTCTGAAACCGAGCTAGACCTCCTTAGGAAGGGCCTCAACTTCGCCCCACCTAGTGTACCAAATTTGTTTGAATTATTTATAGATCTAAATAAATATATACGTAAGCTCACTATACAAAGATACTATACATTAAAAGAAGCTAAGAATGCGAATAGCACGGATAATGTAAGAGTAGAGTCGGAAGAGCCATTACCATCTGATATTAGTATGGAAGAGGACTCCATACTTAATATTCTTGAAGAGCTTTACCAAGAAGCACACTTTGAGGGTCAAACAATTTTCGAACCCAAATTTGCCCCCCCATGTGAAAGTGCAATTGTCCATACCTCTTTCAGACCAAAATCCTCCTTCTTTCCCCATTGGGCCAAAGGGAGATTCATCTCCACCTTTTATGATACGGTTTTTAACACGTTTAAAACAAAGTTTGATAAACCTATGAAGACCAATATGAATATAGACAAAAATGCTGTACCTATAGATGCCCTTAAACAAAATAAGGATATAATCATCCGAAAGGCCGATAAAGGTGGGAGTCTAGTCATTCAGAATAGAGACGAATATCTATCTGAGGCAAGAAGACTCCTGGGTGATACTCAAACATATGCTGTATTAAAAAGAGATCCCACTCTAGAATACACTAAGGAGCTCAAAATACTTCTAGATGATGCTTTATCCAAAGAGGTCCTCACCAAAAATGAGTACCTTTTTTTGTATAATAGACATGCCGCCACTCCGCATTTCTATCACATACCGAAGGTACACAAAAGCTTCTTAACCCTCCAGGTAGACCTATAATATCTGGGATTGACAGCCTCTCTAGTAACTTGGGGTGCTACATTGACCACTTCCTACAGGATATAGTGGTCGAGTTGCCATCCTTTGTTAAAGACTCTGGCCATGTGCTGGAGATACTGTCAAACTACAAATGGCTACCTGGCTACAGATGGCTCTCTTTGGATGTAGCTTCATTATATACATCAATAAATCATACATTTGGCTTAAGAGCCATTAACCATTTCTTACTAAAGGATGATAGGATGAATCCTCGGCAGGCCAAGTTCTTATTGGATTGTGTGGAATTCTCCCTCACACACAATTATTTTTCCTTCTTAGGCGACCATTATTTGCAAATCAAAGGTACAGCTATGGGAGCCAGGTTTGCCCCCAGTTATGCGAACATTTTTATGGGATTCTGGGAAGAACACTTCATATGGAAAAACAATCCCTTTGGGACAAACCTGGTTCTATATGCGAGGTACATTGATGACATTTTAATCATCTGGGATGGGTCGGATCTAAGTCTCCAGAGCTTTCTAGAACATTGCAAAAACAACCCATTTGGAATAGAATTCACTCATGTCCTAGATGAGAAATGTCTAGTCTTCCTAGATTTAGAACTACAGAGTGACCAAGATGGTAACATCTTTTCCAAAACTCATTTTAAACCTAGCGGGGGCAATTCATACTTACATGCTAAAAGCAACCACCACCCCAGGTGGATACAGAACGTCCCCTTTGGCCAATTTTGCCGCCTCAGAAGAACGTGTACCAAGAAAGAGGATTATGTAGAACAGAGCAAACTCCTTATGCAGAAATTCAGTGAGAAAGGCTATGAAGCCAACCACATAGAATCAGCCTTCTCTAAATATCTGGCTCTCTACGACGATCCATCTAGTAATGATTCGAACAACACAGAACCCCGACACCAGACCACCCCAGATATCCAACAGGCCTGCTTCTCTACCCAATATACAAGCAAAGCGTTTGAAATCCAGAGCATTATCAAAAAGAATTGGAATATTCTGAAGCATGACCCTGTTTTGGGTAAGACACTCCCCGATCACCCTAATATAGTTTTCCGGAAACCCCAAGATCTTAGGAGCCTGATAGCCCCAAGCAGGGTAAAAACATGCACGAGCAAACCAATCAATAGCTGGGCAACAATTTTTGACCAAAAAGGTTGCTATAGATGCAGCATCAAGAACTGTGGCACATGCATCTACATGTGGCATAGGAAAAAAACGGTAGTAGGGAGAGATGGAAAAATCCACCCAATTAAGCAATTTATCAACTGCGGAACAGAATATGTGGTATACGGTATAGTATGTCCTTGTGGGCGTCTATACGTAGGCCGCACACAACGCCCAATGCGAGTGAGAATTGGTGAACACAAATGCGGTATTATAAACTTAAGAGACAAATACCCAGTCCCTTGACACTTTGTAGAAGTCCATCAAGGGGACCCTGCGGGTATGAAAGTATTTGGGATCGAGTCGATTGGAAGGGAGCTGGATATAGGAAGAAGGTACCAGAGGCTTTGCAAAAGAAAAGCCTTCTGGATCTTTACCCTCGGTAGTCTCGCTCCAGGAGGCCTAAATGAGGATCCAGAAGTACATAAAATAGTATAGTATAATACTGGCATTAAGTACTGTGGATGGCCCCTTTCCCCCCCCCCCCTCCCCCCCTCTTATATATATATATTTTTTTATATATTTTTTTTTTTTTCTTATTACTAATTATTAATATAATTTTTTGTTCCTTTTTTTTTTTTTTCTTATACAATCTATAATTCATATAATATCTCGTTCACCGATTTTTACTAAAATAACCTCTGGGCTATTTGCTATAATATACAAAACCACCATATGAATGCCTATATGAGGTGATAACAACAAAAATCCTCCCCCCCCCCCTTTCCCCCCCCCTTCCCCCCCCTTCCCCCCCCCCTTCCCCCCCCTCTTCCCCCCCTCTCTCTTTCTAGATTATATAGGCAAGGTACACAGTTCGTTGTACTTATATACGGATTCTATTTTTAACAACAGTTTTTTTAAAACAATCACCGTATGCACATATATGGACATGCGATTGATGTGTACAAGGCTTTTACTTTCTATATATATGTGTATATATATATATTTATTACTTTTTATAGAAGGTATATTATGTGTATTTTATTACCTTTTAAATACAATGTAAGTGAGTCTCCTGCCGGCTTTCAAATACACATGTTCTGAGCATAGCCACTTTTAGCTACTGTTACAGACCGGACTTCACCACTCCCCTCCCTTGGTCCCCTTTTAATTTCCCTGTACCATTACATACTTTTGCTCACTACTATTTATTATCACTATTTTCTATACAATTCTTATTTATTCTAGTTACACATTCTAATTAATCATTCCCATTCTCTCTAGCTTGAAGTCAGACGATATCAGTCTGACTTTGACCTCTATCTGCGCCTACGGCAAGATGGAGGCCACTGTTTACCCCATTGAGTCACATCCCAGGCGCCGCAAGGCGCACGGGATGTGACATCACGACCGCACTTCCGCCCTGTGGACCGCAACCCGGAAGTTAATCGGCGGCGTGCGTTCCACCCGGTTCCATGGGGCATAGGAGCGAACGTGTCAGCAATGGCAGCCCACACAGACACAGCCCCTACAGAGACAAATTCACTCAAGCAGAGGAGATGGCATCAGATCCACAGAAGATAAGGTACACCCCCCTCCTTTTTTTTTTTTTTTTTTTTTTCATACCTCCAATCCTCTGAACACTGTACATTACTCTGTATCATCTATGTGGTATATGAATGTGAGGGTTGAAGAGCAGATTCTATATGGGTAACTACTGATATGACCCTTTTTAGCTCACCCACTATGGTTTAGATAAATCCTACTAGTGATAACAATAATAGATATAGAAGCATACTAACCAACTATTAAATGAGATCACCAAATCAATATGGTATGGCCCTCTAACAATGCTAACTAAGCCAAGATCCATAAACCCCCCCCCACCCCCCCCTCTCCCCCCCTTCCTCCCCCCCCTCCCCCCAGAGGACCGCCCACCAATTAAGGGAGGAGCCCCGACACCAACCTGATCAGTCTGCTTCAACTTGACATGTGTATAAAAAGTCGGCAGGGGACTGCCACCACTAAGGCTCTGAGGAAGAAGGTCAAACCTTTGAAACGCGTAAGCCAGCGGCGGTCCGTGTGCCTCCCCCCTGGGACCTGGACAGCTGCCTACCACTGGAACTATTGCCTCTGTGTGCTCGATATGCAATTTTACCTGCGACTTTTGTGAGTAGCTTTTATCTTGTTTTTAATTTAATAAACTCGCCAAGGATAATGCACTAGGCTGGTGCGCTCTCTTTTTTCTCTCTTTTTCTTTCAATACTAGGATAATCCCATCCTTTGAGAGCAGCAAAGCCAAAGTCCATAGTCCTTCTTGAACTTCTTTAGCCAACACACCAGTGCGCAAGAGTACTTTTTTCGTTTTTTTAAAAGTGCCCACCCTGTGCGTATATACAGAAGCAAAAGGTAGGCCAGCAGAGTAATGTGTTTGCAACTTGGCTTTCAGATAGAATAATGACCTACTACTACACAGAAAACCACATGATTTTTTGTGAAAGTATAAATGGTAAACAATTTTGGTGTCACACAAAATGATAGCTTTGAACAATGCGGTCTGGAAATCTCTTTTTTAGAAGTTTGACAAATGTATTCGCACAGCTGCTACTATCATGAGTCTGAGACCTTATAAAAGGAAATGCCACAGGTACTTTTTTTTAAAACAGTCAACAAGTGTCAGCTTCACTACCAAGTAACTGCAGACAATTATTCAAAATGATCATGCTGTACCAATAATCCAGACACTTCCCCACCTTGTGAAAACAGGTTATTGAATCTAATTACTGAACTACAGCATGCCTAAAGTAGTTTAAAAGAGAATGTTAGCTACAGGTTTTTACTTCTGTTACGCTCCTATTCATTTAGTTAGCAAGCTCCATTGAGCAAGGCTTTATTTTCTATTGTATCTTGTTTGTTGAAAGGTTTAATTATGCAATTAGAATTTCAAATCTTTGTGTAAAAGTGGGCATGCATAGCATGATATATTTCGTCCTTTGCAATGAAAAAATATTCACTCTCCATATGACTGCTAACAATCAGTACAGCAAATCACCAATTTTCCTTCTCCCACTAAACAGCTTTTCATGATAATGTTTTCCAAACAGAATAATGTGCCAATTTCAAATTTTTGTGTAAAAGTAGGTTGGCATAGGATACATACACAAGGTTAAGACTCCTGCCGGTTTATTTTTTCCTGTCTGTACACCATCTGTTTACACATCTTTTTCCAGAAACGCAACCGAAAGTTAACCACTTCCTGCCCAGACTATAGACAAATGACGGCTAGGCGGTGGCTTTCTTATCCTAAGTGGATGTCATATGATGTCCTCTGAGTAACTGCTGATCTTGGGGCCATGCAGCAATGCGATCTGTCATCTGATGGCTGATCAGAGCACGGGCTTGCTGCCGGTACCATGTGACCATCTTGACAAATCACAGCAGGTCACATGACAGTTGTACACAATAGATAGCTTTCTTTTAATGCCATCCATTGTGTACAATTGTGTTGCTAGCTGTGATTGGTCAGTTTGATCACATACAGACCAGGCCAATCACAGCCCATCTGTACCATGTGATTAGCTTTGACCAATCACAGCTAATCACAACAAAACAGACTGACGGGTTCCATTTTATTCTATAAAATGATTGCCTATAGCAATGTAATGCACTGCTATTAACAAATATAAAGTGTTAAATAAAAAAAATGAATAATCCTGATCACCCAGAGTAGTACAATGTTACTATGGTAACATTATATTGCTCTGGTCACAGTGTGTTAAAAAAATCGTCAAAAATTAAAAAAAAATGTAATAAAATAAAAACAAGGATACCATTTTTTTTCCCGTACTGTCACCAGTCAGTGTCCATGATCACTGCCACACCAGTTATATGATGATGCTGTACTGCACTGGTGACAGTATGTAAAAAAAAAAAAAAAAAAAAAAATTTATTTCTTAATTTTCCAAAAAAGTATGACAAAAAATGACAACTTCAAAAAACCATGCCTCTTACTAAATACCTTGGACTGACAAAAAAATGGGTCATTTGGGGGATATTTCTACTGTTTTAGCATTTTAGGGCCTCAAGAAATGACATCAGGATTGATACATTTTTAGATATACAGTATATACCATAGTTTGTAGACTCTAACTTTCACACAGACTAAATAATGTACACTGATTTGGGTTATTTTCACCAAAGAAATGTAGCTAAATTTATGAAGAAAATTTATTTGCAAAATTTTATAACAGAGAAAAGAAAAACACATTTAAAAAAAAATCAGCTTATTTTTGTCTATTTAGCAAAACCAAAAAAAAACAAAAACAGTTTGGGTACAGTGTTGCATGACCGCTCACTTGTCATTCAAAGTGCGACAGCACTGAAAGCTGAAAATTGGCCTGAGCAGGAAGGGAATAAAAGTTCCCTGTATTGAAGTGGTTAAAAGAATCCTTTCAAAGCAAATGAAAGTCTGATCTTGAACAGTTGTCCCTAGAGTGCATTCCTGCTTTCCTGGTGTAAGCAGGCCCTCATTCCATGAAATGCTAAGTGTTTGTAGATTGCACTGCAGGTCCATTTTGAGCCCAAGAAACGCACCAGCACCTTTGCAGCCATAGTGCTATTTGCTGGGTGTTTGGTGTGCTTCTGTACCTTTAAGAAGGGATGGGCTGCCCTTCAGTCCACCTGCCAGCATTTATCCATTAGAATGCATGTGCCTCCACTGTGGGGACACTCATATTTTAGTGTTAGGACCACAGATATCAGGGTGCCGTGACGAGGCTCTGTGGCTTACGCATGCATTTGCAAATGCGTGCGGACTAAACCCCTGTTTTTAACGCGTACTGTTAGACAGGTTAATTTGGTTGTCTGCGAGCTGGTGGTAAGAAGGTTTTGTTTTTTCCCTGGGCATTCCCCAGGCTTTGTTTGCATCTGTTTGTAGCCCTCCAAAACCGCTTACTGCGATAGCCAGCTTTAAATGAAGGCGGTGGCGAGTTTTTTGAGATCACCTTGGTGTGTTTATTGGTCCAGAAACGCACCAGCACCTTTGCAGCCATAGTGCAATTTGCTGGGTGTTTGGTGTGCTTCTGTACCTTTAAGAAGGGATGGGCTGCCCTTCAGTCCACCTGCCAGCATTTATCCATTAGAATGCATGTGCCTCCACTGTGGGGACACTCATATTTTAATGTTAGGACCACAGATATCAGGGTGCTTGACGAGGCTCTGTGGCTTACGCATGCATTTGCAAATGCGTGCGGACTAAACCCCTGTTTTTAACGCGTACTGTTAGACAGGTTAATTTGGTTGTCTGCGAGCTGGTGGTAAGTAGGTTTTGGTTTTTCCCTGGGCATTCCCCAGGCTTTGTTTGCAACCATTTTGAGCCCTCCTACGCTCCCAGTTCTGCTCAATTATCTGGTGCATGTGTCATTTCTGACCATGGAGTATAATGAGCATATGAATCAGCACTTCTGTATATGGTACCACCAACTGCAAGCTCCAGAGACCAGAAGCACTGCCTTGGGAAGACCAGTTTGTATAATGTACAGATCATTGGCATTTTAGGTAAAACAATTCTACAGTATCTCACAAAAATGAGTACACCCCTCACATTTTTGTAAATATTTTATTATATCTTTTCATGTGACACTGAAGAAATTACACTATGCTACAATGTAAAGTAGTGAGTGTACAGCTTGTAAAACAGTGTCAATTTGCTGTCCCCTCAAAATAACATAACAAACTGCCATTAATGTCTAAACTGCTGGCAACAAAATTGAGTACACCCCTAAGTGAAAATGTCCAAATTGGGTACAATTAGCCATTTTCTCTCCCCGGTGTCATGAGACTCGTTAGTGTTACAAGGTCTCAGGTGTTAATGGGGAGCAGGTGTGTTAAATTTGGGGTTATCGCTCTCAAGCCTCGTACACACGATCGGACTTTCCGATGGGAAATGTTCGATGACAGGCTGTTGGCGGAAAATCCAAACGCGTGTATGCTCCATTGGACAAGTGTTGTTGGATTTTCCTAGGACAAATAATGGATCGCAGGATTTAAAATTTTCCTCGGACAAATGTCTGTTGTCCGTTTTTCCGAGCGTGTGTACACAAGTCCGTCAAACAAGTCCAAGACACAAACATGCATGCTCGGAAGCAAGGACGAGCCAGAAGCAGTCGGTCTTGTAAACTACCATTCGTAATGGAGAATTAACATACGTTATGTGGCAAATTATGAAGTCTCGAAATGCAGCGAACATTCTCTTCTTCTTTATGGGATAATAATGAAGCTGCTTTGCTGGTGATACTGATGGAGTTATTGCAAACAAATTTTCAAAGGCTTTTTTTTACTAGTGATCAAAAATAATATTATTATGTTTTTTTTATTTTTTTTATTTGGGCAAGTTACCACAACACCATTATCCTGTAGTTTTTAAGATCAAAGATACACCTATGTTGGTGTCCCTTGTCAATTTTACATCGTATTTTTTTAAATGTAACTGCCTACTCCTAAACTGTCATTTGAAGTAAAACGCATAGCCAAGTATTATTCTCCCATTTTTTTTATTGTGCTTTAAAAAAAGAAAACAAATAAAATTAGACATTCTATCTGCTATCTTAACCAAAAAGTGCATTCTATGCATCCAAAAATATAGAAATTATACCAAATCAAATCATTATTCAACCAAAAAATGTCAAAGCAATAACTCCAAGGCCAATAATAAATAACACGTTATCTCCTCCGATTCCGCAACATGGCTGGTTGACGAACAGCCGCTCAGAAACAAACTGAAATGCGCGAAATGAAATGCGCGAAATGAAAAGCGCGAAATGAAAAGTGCGAAATGAAAAGTGTGAAATGAAAAGCGCAAATCAACACTCACCAAACTTCTACTAACATGAAATTAGCAGAAGGGGCCCAAAGGGTGGCGCTAAAGAGCTGAAAAACAACGTAGTACGTCACTACATTCGTATTTGTTGGCCAACAATTCCTTGCTGTTTGTATGCAAGACAAGTTTGGACCAACGCCCTTCGAACAAAAATCCACGGTTTTGTTTGCTAACAATCCAATTGTGTGTACGAGGCTTCACTCTCTCATACTGGTCACTGGAAGTTCAACATGGCACCTCATGGCAAAGAACTTCCTGAGGATCTGAAAAAAAAGAATTGTTGCTCTAAATAAAGATGGCCTAGGCTATAAGTAGATTGCTAAGACCCTGAAACTGAGCTGCAGCATGGTGGCCAAGACCATATAGCGGCTTAACAGGACAGGTTCCACTCAGAACAGACCTCGCCATGGTTGACCAAAAAGTTGAGTGCACATGCTCAGCGTTGTATCCAGAGGTTGTCTTTGGGATATGAGTGCTGCCAGCATTGCTGCAGAGGTTGAATGGGTGGGGGTCAGCCTGTCAGTGCTCAGACCATACACCGCACACTGCATCAAATTGGTCCGCATGGCTGTTGTCCCAGAAGGAGGCCTCTTCTAAAGATGATGCACAAGAAAGCCGTTTGCTGAAGACAAGCAGACTAAGGACATGGATTACTAGAACCATGTCCTGTGCTCTGATGAGACCAAGATAAACTTATTGGTTCAGATGGTATCAAGTGTGTGTGGCGGCAACCGGGTGAGGAGTACAAAGACAAGTGTGTCTCGCCTACAGTCAAGCATGGTGGTGGGAGTCTCATGATCTGGGGCTGCATGAGTGCTGCCGGCACTGGGGAGCTATAATTCATTGAGGGAATCATGAATGTCAACATATACTGTGACCTACTGAAGCAGAGCATAATCTCCTCCATTCGGAGACTGGGACGCAGGGCAGTATTCTAACATAACGACCCCAAAGATACCTCCAAGATGGCCACTGCCTTGCTAAAGAAGCTGAGTGTAAAGGTGATGGAGTGGCCAAGCATGTCTCCAGACCTAAACCCTATTGAGCATCTGTGGGGCATCCTCAAACGGAAGGTGGAAGAGTGCAAGGTCTCTAACATCCACCAGCTCTGTGATGTTGTCATGGAGGAGTGCAAGAGGACTCCAGTGGCAACCTGTGAAGCTCTGGTGAACTCCATGCCCAAGAGGGTTAAGGCAGTGCTGGAAAATAATGGTGGCCACACAAAATATTGACACTTTTGGCCCAATTTGGACATTTACACTTAGGGTTTTACTCACTTTTGTTACCAGCGGTTTAGACATTAATGGATGTGTGTTGAGTTATTTTGAGTGGACAGCAAATTTACACTGTTATACAAGCTGTACACTCACTACTTTACATTGTAGCAAAGTGTCATTTCTTCAGTGTTGTCACATGAAAATATATAATAAAATATTTACAAAAATGTGAGGGCTGTACTCATTTTGTGAGATACTGTATTTAGAAACTTAATTGGGGAAAGGGGGAGGGTCTGAAGAGTGCTTTTAAAAGAAAATCTCAGTCAGTGAAAACTGCTGATTTCATATGTGCAAAATATTCCCTAAATTAGTTTAGTAAAAATGATTTTGCTTTACCGATGTGTGGCTCATGATTGCAAGTGTTGGATTGCTTGAATATTTATCATGCACCTGGTGTCATGCCAATGAAATGTATAGCTTATACTAACCATTATCTGTGTATGCTACATGAATCCTTATTTTATTTTGTGTGTATTTATATAGGAGAATAAGCCAAACCAAGAAAATATATATGGAAACGGAAGTAAGTTTAGGCAGATAATGATATATTAGAGTATAGTCAGCATGTGATTGTACCTTTTTTGGATATTTTGCAGACTTTTCAGTCACACACAGAAACCCATCATTGTCCCAGGCTCTGGTGGGAATGATAGTATATTCAGTATGTCAATCAAACATGAAATATTTCCCAAGATATTATATACTGTATACGATCATGTGGATTTTTTCATAATCAACATATGCAAATTATGTACTGTATTGCACTTACTGGTAGATACAGGCAAACATGCAGCAGTGACAACAATCTTAGTGGACCTACATACATTTTGACAAAGGTATACAAACTATGCATATAATGTTTGAAACCTGCTACACTGTTACTGTTTATAACCCTAACCAACATAACCCTAACATTTTCTTGGATTTGCAAATGATCTGCTCCGTACACTTTCCCATGTTACCTCCCACTCTTTCATCCAGACTTCTCTTGTGCCTTCCCCCTTACTGGAATTATCTCCCTTATTCCAAAAGTGTGTCTTCTAATATTTCTTTAGTTAAAGTGGGGTTCCACCCAAAAAACAAAAATACCTGAAAAAATTCTAAAAAACAAACAAAAAAACATTTGGATATTTTTTTTTTCACTTACCTCTAAATGCCTGTTGCTAGGTGGCCCCTCGTAGTCTGCCTGTTCCTTAGCCTGGGCTGGTGACATCACTTCCCCCTCGGCACAGGAAGGGCTCCGCTCTGCTCCCTCCCTCCTGTCAATCATCTGGGACCCATTACAGGTCCCAGGTGATTGAGCGGCCAATCACGGCGCGCGGCGCCGCTGGCGCATGCGCAGTGGGTGCCAGGCTGTGAAGCCACAGCCCGGCGCCCACAGTTGAAATTCCGGCGCCGATGAGCGGAGGGGGGGGACAAGCGGGGCTTCCATCCCCCGCATCGCTGGACCCAGGGACAGGTGAGTGTCCAATTAAAAGTCAGCAGCTGCAGTATTTGTAGCTGCTGACTTTTAATTTTTTTTTTTTTTGACGGCCCCCCTGGGTGGAACTCCTCTTTAAGTGCTTCTTGTTTTTTATATCTCTTCTAGGAAGCCCATCATATTCCCTAGTCATCAGTAAACTTTAGTCACATTCAATTCCATTGCGTTCACAGTTCCATTCGTTCTTTCATTTCCTTTGCTTACTTTTTGGTGTGTACTTCTAATTCATGGACTGAATAATGTTTCTGATTCACTTAGAAATGTTACAGTGTTGTTGAGTGTTATCTCCAGCACAAATTCTTATGAGCACTTTATCACTGCATGGGAGGTTGATTCTTGACTGCCTAAAACATCTTTTTTATTATATGTGGCTGCTCATTTACAGTATATGGCTTATACTATTCTAATATACTTTTATGCCTCTTATCTCTCATTACTGTATATCCTGCTATAAAAATAACATGCAAAAAATATTTTCAAGAGATTTGGTATCTTTCAAATCTCGGACAGGGAACTTCCCACTCTTGTCACCATGTTCAAAAAAATTGCATTTTTTAAAGTAAAGGGCATGTTTGGATTGTTTATTTATAATATTTTGTAGGTCCAGTCTCGCTTCCAGCAACTCTGTTGCAGATAGGGTGGAAAGAGAAAGTTTATGTAATGACTTTAACCACTTCCCATTCCGCGTATAGTAATATGACGGCAGCAAGGTGGCTCTCTCATCCTGGGCAGCCGTCATATGGGGGCGAGCACCCATCGGCGGCGGCATTCATGAGCAACCCGCCGCATCAATCGGAAGCTGATGCGCGTGCCTGGCAGCTACGATGTCCGCCAGGCACCCGCCATTACTTGTCACAGAGCAGGGACGTGGATCTGTGTGTTTGTAAACACACAGATCCACATGGGACAGCACAAAGGACTAAAAGATATATATAAATAAATAAATAGACACAACACAACTTCATGTTGGTAATAATGGCCACGGCATTTATTAAGGGGTTACCCAATGAACAATAATCATTTATAACCAAATCTTTTAACTTAAATTCCATACCATAAAATATTTAATTTATTAATGATATCACGTAGTCCATCCAGAACTGAACTGGATGACAAACCCCACTAAAAAATGCCATGACGGATTCAAAAATAATAATATTTAGGGAGGGAGGGTGGGAGCAGCGCGGTTCTGTCTTCAGCAACGTCCCCTCAGGCGGTGACCGGAGCGGGAAAGCTGCCAGCTATATATAGACACAGCCTGGCTCAATCCCGCCCGATCCAGCCAATCCGGGGACCGTTGCTACCCGCTCCACTTTCTGCCATCTCCTGGGGCAACCTAAAACAAACAGAGAGAGGGGGGGGACACTGGAAGATACCACCGCCCTCTGTACTGTCCCATGGAGCCCCGCATAAACGCTAGGGGCTCAGACATGGGACAGCACAAAGGACTAAAAGATATATATAAATAAATAAATAGACACAACACAACTTCATGTTGGTAATAATGGCCACGGGATTTATTAAGGGGTTACCCAATGAACAATAATCATTTATAACCAAATCTTTTAACTTAAATTCCATACCATAAAATATTTAATTTATTATTAATGATATCACGTAGTCCATCCAGAACTGAACTGGATGACAAACCCCAACAGCTGAAAGCCACTCAAGAACTGAGTGGCTGAAGCCCCCAAAATGCCGCGGCCTGCTCAATCATATTCTGCAATCCTACAATAAAAATGTCTAAACCAACTTCCGATAGGTGGACGAAATCAAAACCATATAAACCAGGAAGAAAACCTTCCAGCTCGACATGGCGATATGAAAAACCACCTTGGGAAATGACCAAATTGCATATTGTTCTATTAACACGTTTCCTAATCTTATCTATATAATGACGATTACTTAATTCGGACCAAATGAGTCTAGGCACTATCTCTGAAAAAATTATTACAGTGGAAGGAAATAATAACTTAAAAGAAGATAGGTCTCTTTTCATTTCACAAATCAACTCCCAAGTTTTGATCCTGCCCAGGTCATTGCCCCCGGCATGAATAATAAGAGCGTCGGGAGAAGGCCACTGACTTGACAAGTAAATTAATTGGTCCTTTACATTCCTCCATCTAAGCCCTCTTATGCCCCACCATAATACTTGAAAACGACTTTCATCCAGGCCAATATTGATTGTGCCATTCTTGACGGAAGCTCTCCTTTTTGCCCAGAATATAAATGAATGTCCAACTATCCAAATGATGCGCTTGGAAGGACCTAAGAGAAATTAAACAATAACCAGATCAGGGCGAATATACAATTTAAATCTATCACTATCCCAACGACCCAACTGCTTTAAACTATTATTGGAAAACCCAAGCAAGCTGGCTTCCGTAGCCGCCGCTATCCTAAAGGAATGAGAAGAGAAGTGAAGACCAGAAAGATTAAGTTGTTTTAAGCAAGAAGACAGGACAGATGAGAATTGATATCTGGTTAAAAGGGATAAATTTAGATGAATAAAAAATGAACCCAAAAAGGGGGGACGAGCAGTCAGATACTGAGAAACTCTAAAAACTGGGGATATGGTTTCAAAAGGGGCTTTATGAAGTGTCAACCAACATCCCTTGCCTAACCTATCCATTTTTGATTTACATATAAAGATTCTGACAGAATCATCTACAACATAGATGTCTGAAAAAACTAAAATGGAAGCAGAGGATTTATTAGGTGCAGTAAATTCACCTGATCTCAGAGCACCAAAAAATGCCAGAACAAAAGCAGTTCTGAACAGCAAAGTTTCAAAAGGGGAAAAACAAACTAACTCCAGTGTAAGCATAAGCTGAATCAATAAATTAGAAGAAATAGGGCATCTGCTATCTAACGCCGGAGAGGATTTTTTAAAACCCTTCAGCATTTGTCTAACTGGAAAAAAGGAATTGATGGCAAGAAGACCAGACATTTTCAAAAAGAATGAAACCCCAGCTAAAATTTTGTTAATTGAAGCAGGGCCAAGTTTGGCTTTGATTAAGAAAGAAACAAAACATAACGACATTTCTACGGTAACTGTATTATAAGCGAAATTATATTCTTCACAAAATTTGCACCATTTGAACCAAGCCTGTGAGTATTCTTCCCAAGTTTTAGGAGCAATGGAATTTCTTATATATTCTTCAATTACTCCCATATCAGGCCCCAGAGAAAATCTGGGCAAGAGAAACCTTCCTGGTCCGCCTCCGGAACAAGTTCCCGAAACCTCCGGAACTGCAAACGAGATAAGGAATCGTCAATCTCATTAGTAATACCCGGAACATGCTTTGCTTTCAGTGAAAATGTTAAAGGTCATGCATTGCAATACCAAAAAACTGAGTAATTTTATCACTAACTCAGACTTAGATGACAAACAGTTTACTGCAAAAAATACTCCTTTATTATCTGTATGTAACATAACTTGTTTATTCTCAAAGAAATTACTCCAAATGGTAATAGCCACCACCACTGGAAATAATTCCAATAAAACTAAATTACGACTAATCTCTGGTGACCTCCAAGAATCAGGCCATCTTTCAGCACACCAATGGCCATCCAAAAATGCGCCAAAACCTACTGAACCAGATGCATCTGTAAACAAGCGAATCTCGGAATCTTTGACAAATTCGCTCTGCCATACGGCTTGACCATTAAAGTTGATCAAAAACTGATCCCACACTCTTAGATCCTCCTTAATGGGCCGTGTAATAGATATATGCGAAAAAAGGATTTTTAAAACCCCCAATAGCTAAAGCAAATCTCCGAGAAAAAATTCTTGCCACAGGGATGACCCTGGATGCAAAAGCAAAAAGACCCAACAAGGACTGAACGTCCCTCAACAAAGCCCTTCTTTTGGACAAATTTTTTTTTATCAAAGACCTCATTTTTATAATCTTGTCCATCAGCAAACGGAATTCCATGGCTACAGAATCGATTGTTATGCCCAGAAATTCGATAACCAAAGTTGGACCGACAGTTTTTTCATTGGCCAAGGGAATGCCAAAAGAATCGCAAATGTTGAAAAAACAACCTAACATTTCCGAACAAATATGCGATTCAGCTGGGCCAATAACTAAAAAATCGTCTAGATAATGTATAACGCCACCTTGAGGGGAATTTTGCGACAAAACCCACTGTAAAAAGGTCGAAAAAGATTCGAAATAACTGCAAGATTTGGAAAAACCCATGGGCATGCATTTGTCAAAATAAAATTTTCCTTCAAAGGAAAAACCAAGGGAATTAAAACCACTGGGATTAACTGGCAAAAGCCGAAATGCAGATTTTATATCAGCTTTTGCCATAAGAGATGCTCTCCCAAAACGTTTTAATAAGCAAAGAAGCATATGATACTGTTGACTCAAATTCAGTGATCTCATCATTTAATGAATTACCACAAGGAAAAGATAAATGATGGATCAACCGAAAAGAGCCTGGCTCTTTTTTCGGTACCAGGCCTAAAGGAGATAAACGGAAATTTTTAAAAGGAGGGGAGGAAAAAGGTCCAGTGATTCTGCCTTCTTTTAATTCCTTAAAAAAATTTCTCTAACTATATCAGGACATGTCAGAACAGATCGTAAATTTTTAACTAAAAGACAACCATGTCCAGAAAAACCCAGAATGGAGAAACCAAATTTAAAACCTTCATAAAGAAGGTCCGCCATCCTGCGGTCTGGATAATGATCTAGCCAGAACTGCATTTTTGACAACCTCACTGGCGTCCATGCCTTTTGCATTAATTTCCCTTGACTGAGATGTATTAGCTGATTTTTTAAAACACCGGGCTGCTGGGTGCGTACCTGTGCAGAATGAGCATTCATGCTTATGTCTGCAGTTTGAAAGGAATCTGCATTGGGAATCATTATATGCAAAGCATACTCCTTTACGAAAAGTCGATTGTACATTTGTTACTGGAGGTCTCTGTGTGTATTGAGGCCTTTGTGGCAGCATCAGGTTTAACCATAAACCTACATCCTTAACCCCCCATCTTAACCACTTGCCGACCGGGCCATAGCCGAAAGACGGCAACAGCGCGGTCGGCTAGTTCTGGGTGGACGTCCATGGATGTCCTCCCAGAATACTGCTCTCGCACGCCCCCTGGGGCGCGCACCCGAGAACTTCCGTGACCGCCGGGTCCAGAGGACCCGGCGCATCACAGATCACGGTAAACGGCCGCTGATCGTGGCCGTTTACCATGTGATCACTCCGTCAAATGACGGAGCGATCACATGTCAACAGACCGGCGTCATCTCATGACGCCGGTTCCTCCCTCCCCTCTCTGTACCGATCGGTACAGTGCGAGGGGAGAGGGGGAGGGATCGGATGGCAGCACCGCTGTGGGCTGCATGTGTAGTGCCCACAGCGGTGCTCAGTGACATTTGCAGTCACATCCATCCATCCCTCAATGCTCAGCCAACCCTGCAATACTCTGCATAACACCCTGCAATACTCTGCATAACACCCTGCAATACTCTGCATAACACCCTGCAATACTCTGCATAACACCCTGCAATACTCTGCACTATACCCTGCAATACTCTGCATAACACCCTGCAATACTCTGCATAACACCCTGCAATACTCTGCATAACACCCTGCAATACTCTGCATAACACCCTGCAATACTCTGCACTATACCCTGCAATACTCTGCACTATACCCTGCAATACTCTGCATAACACCCTGCAATACTCTGCATAACACCCTGCAATACTCTGCATAACACCCTGCAATACTCTGCACTATACCCTGCAATACTCTGCATAACACCCTGCAATACTCTGCACTATACCCTGCAATACTCTGCATAACACCCTGCAATACTCTGCATAACACCCTGAAATACTCTGCATAACACCCTGCAATACTCTGCATAACACCCTGCAATACTCTGCACTATACCCTGCAATACTCTGCATAACACCCTGCAATACTCTGCATAACACCCTGCAATACTCTGCATAACACCCTGCAATACTCTGCATAACACCCTGCAATACTCTGCACTATACCCTGCAATACTCTGCATAACACCCTGCAATACTCTGCATAACACCCTGCAATACTCTGCATAACACCCTGCAATACTCTGCATAACACCCTGCAATACTCTGCATAACACCCTGCAATACTCTGCACTATACCCTGCAATACTCTGCATAACACCCTGCAATAGTCTGCATTACACCCTGCAATACTCTGCACTATACCCTGCAATACTCTGCACTATACCCTGCAATACTCTGCACTATACCCTGCAATACTCTGCATAACACCCTGCAATACTCTGCATAACACCCTGCAATACTCTGCATAACACTCTGCAATACTCTGCACTATACCCTGCAATACTCTGCATAACACCCTGCAATACTCTGCATAACACCCTGCAATACTCTGCACTATACCCTGCAATACTCTGCATAACACCCTGCAATACTCTGCATAACACCCTGCAATACTCTGCATAACACCCTGCAATACTCTGCATAACACGCGGCACTACTCTGCATTATACCCGGCACTACTCTGCAATATACGCGGGCACTACTCTGCAATATACCCCGCAATACTCTGCAATATACCCCGCAATACTCTGCAATATACCCCGCAATACTCTGCAATAGCCCGCAATACTCCGCAATTTTTAACCAGTTCCCGCCCACAGTCATATGTCGTCCTTGACTTTGTGCGGGGATATCTGAATGATGGGTGCAGCTACAGGCATCATTCAGATATCAGCTTTTTCAGCCAGCGATTTCCTACACCATAGGAATGATCATAGCTGCTGTTCCACTGCTTGATCATTCTTATGGGAGGCGAGAGGGGACGCCCCCCCTTCCCGCCACCCTCCGGTGCTTCTACCAACTCACCGCTACGATCGAAGCCAAGATCGTTTTTTTTTATTATTATTTCAGGCTTCCCAGCCTAGAGGTGAGATGTGGGGTCTTATTGACCCCATATCTCACTGTAAAGAGGACCTGTCATGCCATATTCCTATTACAAGGATGTTTACATTCCTTGTAATAGAAATAAAAGTGATCAAAAAATTTTTTGGGGGGGAAAAAGTGTCAAACTAAAATAAATAAAGTAAAATAAACAATAAACGCCCATGTCCGTGTGCTCGCATGCAGAAGCGAACACATACGTAAGTCCCGCCCACATATGAAAACGGTGTTCAAACCACACATGTGAGGTATCGCTGCAATCGGTAGAGCGAGAGCAATAATTTTGGCCCTAGACCTCCTCTGTAACTCAAAACATGTAACCAGGAAAAAATTTTAAAGCGTCACCTATGGAGATTTTTAAGTAGCAACGTTTGGCACCATTCCACGAGCGTGTGCAATTTTGAAGGGTGACATGTTGGGTATCTATTTACTCGGCGTAACTTCATCTTTCACATTATGCAAAAACATTGGGCTAACTTTACTGTTTTGTTTTTTTTTAAAGCACAAAACTGTTTCTTTCCCCAAAAAAACGCGTTCGAAAAATTGCTGCACAAATACCGTGCGAGATAAAAAGTTGCAACAACCGCCATTGTATTCTCTAGGGTCTTTGCTAAAAAAAATATATATATAATGTTTTGGGGTTCTATGTAATTTTCTAGCAAATAAATTATGATTTTTACATGTAGGAGAGAAATGTCAGAATTGGCCTGGGCGCTCCAGAACGCCTGGAGGTGCTCCCCTGCATGTTGGGCCTCTGTATGTGGCCATGCTGTGTAAAAGTCTCACATATGTGGTATCGCCATACTCGGGAGTAATAGCAGAATGTGTTTTGGGGTGTAATTTGTGGTATGCATATGCTGTGTGTGAGAAATAACCTTCTAATATGACAATTTTGTGAAAAAAAAAAAAAGAAAAAAAAAATCTTGATTTTGCAAAGAATTGTGGGAAAAGATGACAATTTCAAAAAAACTCACCATGCATCTTTTTAAATACCTTGGAATGTCTTCTTTCCAAAAAGGGGTCATTTGGGGGGTATTTGTACTTTTCTGGCATGTTAGGGTCTCAAGAAATGAGATAGGCCGTCAGTAATTCAGGTGTGATCAATTTTCAGATATTGGCACCGTAGCTTTTGGACTCTAACATTCACAAAGACCAAATAATATACACCAAGTTGTACTTATTTTTACCAAAGATATGTAGCGGTATAAATTTTGGCCAAAATTTACGAAGAAAAATTACTAATTTGCTAACTTTTATAACAAAAACAAAGAAAAATTCATTTTTTTACCAAATTTTCAGTCTTTTTTCTTTTATAGCGCAAAAAATAAAAAACCCAACGGTGATTAAATACCACCAAAAGAAAGCTCTATTTGTGTGAAAAAAAGGATAAAAATTTCATATGGGTAAAGTGTTGTATGACTGAGTAATTATCATTCAAAGTGTGAGAGCACCGAAAGCTGAAAATTGGTCTGGTTAGGAAGGGGGTTTAAGTGCCCAGTGGTCAAGTGGTTAAAGATGGGTGGACAGAAAGCTTCTGTCTAAAGCTCTCATCATAGTTAAACCATGCAATTGCGCCAAAATGGCGGTATGCCTCCGCCACTATATCCAGGTGCTGAAATAAACCTGAACATTTATCTGGAAAACAGAAGCAAAAATGCAAAAGACCTGAAGCCAATTTTGAAAAGTGCGAGGAATTGCCCTTCTCCTATCTTCCTCAGACCTATCGTCTATTCTTTTATCAGATTTTAATAAAAATTCTTTAGATGACGGGAGTAATGATAAAATATCTATGAATTCTCCACGCCAAATTTTTTCCTTAACAGCATTAGATAGGTGATAACCAAGAGGGGATAATTCACAGGGGAGGGCTTCTTTAAAACAAGATTCAGAAACCAAAGTTTTAACAGGTAAAGAAAATGTAGAATTAGCAACAGAAACAGGCATAGAAGGATTACATTTATATTGGTATTATGTGTTATAGGTAATTTATTTTCACTCAGGTGATTAAAACTTATTGGAATGGCGGGGTTACCTTGTGAAAGAACAGCATTATCAGCTAATTTTAAACATCCTGAGCCACCGCCACTCCACACATTACCAATATTAACAGGTTCACCCATTTTTGCAAGTACATTGGCTAAAGAACCAACTACTTTACCCAATTCTATTAAATGTGAATCATTTTTCTCACCAGAATAATGGTCCACGCTGACAGGCAGCCCAGAAGCTGGCACCTCACATGATAAGCCCGCAGAAGCCTCCTGAGGTGAATCTACTCTGGCTCTGTCTAAGGAGCGTGACCTTTCCTGCAGTAATTGTTCTCTCACAGGGGGAGAGGGAGAAATGTCACTTCTCAACCTCTTTCCCTTGTTACCTCTGCGACTTCTCTTTACACCAGCACGGGGAGCTGGGAGACTGTCATCCATAATGACTTCCATAGGCACTGACTGGGCATGCTCCATATCAGCAGAGGCTGACGCTGACGGAACTGCATCTTCCTCTAGACACCACCTTAACCATTCCGCCCCCCCACGGCTCTCAGCCTTTTGGATAAGGCGGCGCAGCAGCTCCTCCATGCTTCAGGTATGCCGTGGAGCAGCGCGGGTCTGTCTTTAGCAACGTCCCCTCAGGCGCTGACCGGAGCGGGAAAGCTGCCAGCTATGTATAGACACAGCCTGGCTCAATCCCGCCCGATCCAGCCAATCCGGGGACCGTTGCTACCCGCTCCACTTTCTGCCATCTCCTGGGGCAACCTAAAACAAACAGAGAGAGGGGGGGCGGGGACACTGGAAGATACCACCGCCCTCTGTACTGTCCCATGGAGCCCCGCATAAACGCTAGGGGCTCAGACATTCTGTCAGGGGAGAGGAGACAGATCGTGTGTGTCCCTTGTATATAGAGAAAATATGTAGAAGAATACTTATCTGCCTAAACCGAGGAAAAAAATGTGTTTCTATTTTTTAAAAATTAGAATATTTATTATAGCAAAAAGTTAAAAATATTGTGTTTTTTTCAAAATTGTTGCTATTTTTTTGTTTATAGGGCAAAAAAAAAAGACCACAGAGGTGATCAAATACCACCAAAAAAAAGCTCTATTTGTGGGGAAAAAAATTGTCAAAATTTCATATGGGTACAGTGTTGCATGACCACGAAATTGTCATTCAAAATGTTACAGCTCTGAAAGCTGAAAATTAATCTGGGCAGGAAGGGGGTGAAAATGCCCTGTATTTAGGTGGTTAATCTAGTGATCTTAGCAGAAAGATTGAATATTGCTTTTTCTATTTCTCGTTTACATCTAGAACCCCACTTGCTTAGTTCTCCTCTTATCACACATTTGTGTGCCTCCCAAATTGTTAATGGTGAGAGTTCTAAGTAGGTGTTAAGAGAGAAGTATGTCCTAATCGCCTCATCAACTGACTTGAAGACATCAGGGTCAGTAATCAAAAAAGGGTTCAGTCTCCAGGTACAAGGTCTGATCTGTCTATCTTTCAGACCAAAAAAACAAAACAAATATGGATCCTGCTCCTTTAAAGGATTTTACACAGCACAGTGCTAGTGCTGTATAATATGGACCCTGTAACACCTAAAAAACCTGGCTGATCCTGCCAGTTTTTCCCCTCCCCTATGTAAACAGGCCACGATAATCATGGCTGCTGAGCCCCTGACATCGTGGTCTGTTTACGTGCCTCCATCACCCACAGCCTGCTCTTCTGTGTGTGTCCTCTGTCCTCCTCCCCCCTCCATCCCCTCTCTGCACAGTGCCGCCCCATCCCCCTTCTGCTGCAGGAATAAGCAAAATATTGGAATACTATCCGTTTTGTCTCCTAATACAGTGCCCTTGTCTCTGTGTTTTTTAAAAAAAAACAAATCCTCCTTTACCGTAGCTCACGGCGGCTCCTGGCGATCACGTGTCTCCTCTCTCCTCTCCTCCTCGCGTCCCGCTGACATCAGTGGGGAAACCTCGGCCCCGCCCGCTGCTTCTGCAAGACGGGCAGAGAGGAGACACGGCCCGTAAAATGTGAAAGTGGGTTAACAACCACTTTAATTGATAGGGAGACTTTGACCATCTTTGTATATTACTCAGATTTATATGGAATCTGAAAAAACCTAATAAAAGTTATACTATTAAAAATAAATTAATAAAATAATATGTAAAATAATGGCCCTATATTACATTGGATGAACATCAGCAAGTTTATTTAATGTCAGAACAGTGCACAATGATTGTGTGTGTGTGCAATACCTGATTTTGATAACCAATACCTGCTAATTATATTTTGTTTTGTTTTTTCTTGTGTAACTTATGTAGTCTCATGTACAACATAACAATGAGATGTAAATTGCTCAGGTTGTCCTATACAGCACTTGGCGAGTGAGTACTGATTTCGGTAAATAAGCAAACGTATTGGGACAAAAGAACACCTTTGGGATGAGTTACAAAGGTGTTCTATCAGTTGAGGTCAGGACTCTGTGCAGGCCAGTCAAGTTCCTCCACTCCAAACTCGCTCATCCAAGTCTTTATGGACCTTGCTTTGTGCACTGGTGCGCAGTCGTGTTGGAACAGCAAAGGGCCATCCCCAAACTGTTCCCACTAAGTTGGGAGTATGAAATTGTCCAAAATAAAGTATGCTGATGTCTTAAGAGTTCCATTCACTGGAACTAAGGGGCCAAGTCCAACCCCTGAAAAACAACCCCACACCATAATCCCCCTCCACCAAATGATTTGGACCAGTACACAAAGCAAGGTCCATAAACAGCGAGTTTGAGGTGGAGGAACTTGACTGGCCTGCACAGAGTCCTGACCTCAATCAGCCTAAATATGGCTGTAACATGGTGCAAAAGGTGAACCTAGCCTTTAAATATGACTATTTTGGGCTTTTTTTTCAATTTGCACTTAATAAATAAGCAAGTTATGCAAGTTGATGGTGGTTTCAAGGCATAAGGCAGATTCATACCCTTTGACTTAAAAGCTACCCAAGAATTCTATCTTATCAATCATGTTTTTATTTCAAGTCTTCAATTATATACTTACAGAATTGATATAATATTGATTCTATCGTCTTTCCTAGCACCACAGTCTTAATACATACAATAGTACAAAGGAAAAATACTTCCATACATGCAATCAGGGAATACTTTTAGGTGTTAAACAATATATTTATGGATGTTTTTTAAAACCATCCTAAAATGTTTTCTAGACATATTCTGCCATAGTCTCAACACCTCTTGTGCCTAACACAACAGTTGTATTCCTATATTAGTGCAAAGATGGTGAAAGTATACACTGCGCTAAATTCAAACAATATAAGATGCGGAGCAGCTACATACGGGGTGACAACAACCAAAGAAACATGTGAAAATAAAATGTAGCACATAAAAGGTGCAAAAAGTCTTCAATCAAGAAAACAACTAAAATAAAATGAACAAATGTCCACAAATATTGAAAATAACAGTGAAAAAACTTATAAGTCTCTCAATGTAGGTGAAAAAAATCCAATGAGTGAAAATGGAAAACAAATGACATGGAGTGTCCCACTGGAAATAGTACATGGATGTAAAACGACAGATGTTATGACACGGGTAAATCATCAGATCATCCCCAAGTTATATCTCACAACTCCATGTGACTTAGTAAAGTTGGTGTGTAAGAAACTCTTACCAGATACATTGGACTCCCTTGTCAGCGACAGGGAGTCACTCGAGCGGGTTGCCTCTCAGGGCCTGAAAGCGGACGTCACGGCTCTGCGAACCATCTGGGTCAAACTCTGCGTGGATCTCCCGGGGCCACCAGGTGGGTCCTCTCAAAGGATGGCCAAGGTGCGAATCAGAGGGAACAGTGCGTCACGTGAGAAAGCTGGAATGAAGGCTGGTTGGATCTCTCAGTGGATATGTGGAGAAAAAATAAACAGGCTCCACATAGTGTAGATGAACAAAAAGTGGGATTTTTATTGCTAAAAACGCCAGGATACAATAAAAATGTGATCACAGGGTGTAAAAACAAAGATGGGCAACAAGAAGGATGCTGAAAGCGCCCGACGCGTTTCGATCAAATGGATCGTCTACTGGGGCATACAGCATCCCCTCCAAGTTGCCTAATATTTATAAAAAACATTCTAAAAAGCAAATTGTGTGTGTTGTCAATCCAACTTCCCCATTGGATGAGTGGGGTCACATGATCGCACCTGACTGAGCCTGGCAGGTGTAGAACATCAAACATTTGCATATATGGTATGTGGTTAACCTCTTGAGTATCCCCAAACAGGCTTCACATTAAGCAGTAATAGGGTAGTGCAACACCAGAGTGTTTAAACATTCAATGGTGCAGTGGAATGAAGGAGATTATACATTCGGGCACAATACTCCCCTTGCTGACACTTCTGTGTCTGCTTGTAACTGCAAGGGAGTCTGTGCCAATCAGGGACCGCATCTCAGGGGGCGGGCGGAGCTGACAGCCAATAGCGGCAGAGACAGGAAGTCGCCGTCGGCGCCGCCCGTCCTCCACGAGGCAAACACAGGGAAGTGACGTCAGAGCGCAAGGCTTGCTCGACGTCCGTCCCCTGTCATGTGAAACCTCTCTATGGAGGTCAAAGGGGGAAAGAGGGAGGAGAGACCAGAGTCAGACCGGACGTTTCAGACGCCGGTACCCACACTCCTCCCCCGTGTCCCCGGGGACAACATTGAACACAAATAGCAACCCGGAAACCCACCAGACAGGTGGGAAACTGGCAGCAAACATTTGCAAAGTGAGGGATAATGCATATCACCCCACACAAAGCAGTGCACAAAGGAGGGGGCCATGCAGCAGAGGGGCACGCCTCCCAAAGGGGCAGTACTTGGCTAATTCTTAACCAAAAAGGGGACCCGGGACCGAAAAATCACCCTTGAATAAATCAATGATGACAAGGGCCCCCAAAAGTGTGTAAAAAAACTTTTCTTATCGGAACAATGGACAAAATAGATGATAGAAATGCAACGTTTCCAAAGATATACATTGAAGTAAGTTCACAAACATTGCATCTACCCCGGCATACGCCGTCCCCAAAATGTTGACCATGACCATGCCCGTATAGAAAACCTGAGGGAGATATAGCTCACCCCTGAACCTAATGTAAGCGCACCCACCAGAAATGCGCCAAAACAGGGGGGACTAAAATATGTGAACCTTACTAGGTAAACTTATACATGGATGGTGAAGTTAAAAAAAGGGGGGGCACCCAAAAAGCAATGAATATAATGCTTGCGGAACCAAATGGGTGCAGCAAAAATTGCTATTATGATTAATTGATGAACGAGTTGAGGTCCCACTCCACGTTCAACCCAAACGGGAAGAAGGACCTCAACTCGTGAATCCAGTACGTCTCGAGGCGTGAAACCCCCCGTAGACGTGACTCGCCCCTCCAATGTGGGGTGAACCTATCGATAACCTGGAACAGGGTTCCTGTGGGGTCCTTATCGTGGTGCTCCAGGTAGTGACGTGGCACGGTGTGCTTGTCCCTACCTTTTTTTATTGCAGCCATGTGTTCATTAACACGAACAGAGAAAGTTCTGATTGTGCGACCCACATATTGCTTAAGACAGGGACAAGTTATCAGGTATACGATATATTGCGAGGAGCACGTAGTGAAATGCTTCATGGAGTAGATACGGGAAGTGACCGTGGATTTAAAAGTGACGCTCTTGCGTCTTCCTCCAATATTATGGAGGCAAACTTGACACTTACGACAGGGATAATAGCCTTTGCACTCCTGAAAGAACGACACTTTTTTGGGGGGATCTATTATATTAGGGGCGATCTGTCCCTGAATGGACCTAGCACCTCGAAAGACTACCGAGGCCTGCTTGGGTAAAACAGGACCAAGTAGTCTGTCGTTCTGTAGTATTCCCCAGTGTCTTTTAATGATACCCTTGATCTGTTTGGATTGAATGGAATGGGTGGTAAAAAAGGATAACTTGGCATTGAATGTAGTATTGTCTTTAGAGCGTTCTGTGAGTGTGGCCTGCCTTTCAGTGAGTAAAGCTCTATTAATTTCGTTATCTAAAAGGTGGGAGTCATAACCCTTATCCAAAAATCTACTTCTAAGGACTTGAGATTGGGATATAAAGTCCGAAGTCTGGGTACAGTTGCGCCTCAATCTCAAAAACTGGCTGCGGGGCACTGACCGAAGCCATTTTTCGCGATGGTAGCTGTCGATCGGAATGTACCCATTCCGATCTGTGGGTTTAAAGTAGGTACGAAACTCCAAGTGTTGGTGCACAACTGAAATTTCGAGATGAAGAAAATGTACCTTGGTTGTGCTAGCTTCAAAACTCAAAGAGATCCCCCTATCATTGACATTGAGAGTGTTCATGAAGCTCTCCAGGGATGGCAGGTCTCCTTCCCAAAGGAGGAGGATGTCGTCTATGTATCTAGCCCAAAGAACCAATTCAGGTCTCCGGGCAGCATAGACGACATCCTCCTCCCACTGGGCCATGAAGAGGTTAGCGAGGCTGGGGGCAAATTTAGCCCCCATAGCCACGCCCCTCTGTTGTAAAAAGAATCGGTCCTGAAACCAGAAGTAATTATGCCTGGTTGCGAATTTTAACAGCTGCATAATAAAGTTTCGTTGTAATGTGGGGAGTCTTCCATCTCTAGAGGGATGGTTTTCAACTGCTTCGAAACCAAGAGGGTGTGGGATGCACGTGTATAACGCGGCAACGTCGGCTGTTACTAAGAGGGTACCTTTTTTAATTGAAACGGACTCCAATAATTTAATTGTGTCCCTGGTGTCTTTCAGATAGGAGGGAGTGGTTTGAACCAGGGGTTGTAAATAGAAGTCCACGTATTTACCAATCCTCGCTATAACCGAATCGATCCCGCTGACGATGGGTCGGCCGGGAGGATTGGTAGGGTTCTTGTGAACCTTGGGGAGGTAGTATATGGCGGGAATACATGGTACTTGGGGAACCAAATAGCATTTTTCCTTTTTGGTGAGAATTCCCAAGGAGAAACCTTCCTCTATCAATTCCACCAAGGCCTTTTTAAAGGGAACTGTGGGATCCCTAGGAATACACTGATAGGTATCTGAATCACCTAAAATCCTATTCATCTCGTGGAGATAATCTACGTTGTCGAGAACAACAATGCCACCGCCCTTATCTGCCGGGCGGATGACAAGGTTCTTATTTTCACACAATGATTTTAAACCAGCCTTGATGTCAGATTTGACATGAAGACGTTTTTGACGTTTGGCTAGTCTATCCAGGTCCTCCAGAACCAAACTCTTGAACACCTGGATAGAAGGAGCCAAGGTACCAGGGGGATTAAATAAGGACGGGTTGGACAGTCCCGAATGGATTACCTGAGGGTGCGAGGATGTTCCCTCTATGGAGGGTGCAGTTCCATTGTGAGAAGATGCCGCCACTGGAGTAGTGGCTGAAACAATGGTCTGTTGTGTGGGGAGAGTGATTTTGGTGAGAAAGTGCCTCTGTACACTAAGCTTCCTGGTGAATTTGAGAACATCAATGAATGTGGAAAAATGATTAAGTGGTTTAGGTGGTACAAATTTGAGTCCTCTGTCTAGGACCGACTTCTCAGCTTCTGTTAGTACAGCTGAACTCAAATTAAAAATACCCGTACCTCTCAAACTCTTTTCCTTTTGGCGTTGGACCCTCCTCCCCCCTCTGGTCCCTCTTTTCTGTCTAAATTTCCTGGATGGTAGTCTGTGGTTCTCTGAAAATCCTGGGGTTGATGGGGGCCAGGTCTGCTTTGATTATAGATGTAAGGGGAATGGTGGTAATAGTCATCGTCTCTTTCATAGTGAGAGTATGTACCTCCGTACCTTTCATAGGGAACATTGTCCCTAAGAGGGCTGAATCTATTATTCACATGGATCGGAGAATGATAATTATAATCCAGACTCCGCCGTTGTGGAGTGTGGTAATTACGGGGGGTCTCCATAGTTAGAAGGGGGAACCCGCGAATTACCCTTGTGGTGAGGATCTGCAGGATGTCCTCTGGACCGACCTCTTGTCCTTGGGGCGCCCCTCCCAGCCCGGTTTCCTGGCGGGGGGGGACCCCCGGGTGGTCTGGGTGTTCCTTGTTCTGCACTTCTTTTAGGAGGTGGGGGTTCTCTGGATTCAGATTTATGTGGAGGTTGGTAAACCAGTGTTCGGTCTAAATTGGTGGTTGTTGCCATAGCGGTTTCCATGGGAGATGGATCCCCATTGGCAACAGGGGGAGAGTTAAGCTTTCTCTGCGAATTAAAGACCGAACGTGTGGTGTAATCTGTATAGTCTCTGTTGTACTTTTTTTGTTTTTTATTCCTTTGTTCCTTCTCCTCTTTTTCTAAAGTGTTTCTCAAGCTAGTGGATAGTGAAATATATTCTGCAGTCGTTTTATGTGGGGTTAATTTCTCCTTCAAATCCCTAATTTCAATATCAATGAGGGACAGTTTGATCTGTTTTCTGTCTAATAAGAATCTTAATAATTTTAAGCCCTCCTCATTAAAAAATTTGAACCATGGTTCTAAATCAACCTCGTCTTGCTGAGGATGGATGTCCCACCTCAGACCTCTGGGGACCATCTGTTCCTTGACGTATTGCTCTAGGAAAGCGGTATCCCATTGGAGGTGAAGTTCGCTAATCATCAAATTTTTGAGTCTGATGAACATACCCCCTAATTCAGTATTAGGATTAGTATTCGTAAATACACCGTCAGTATTTAAGGACCTAGAGGTCCTGTATTCGAACACATCCATGAAAAAATATGGAGGGTGATACAATAGCTGCTGTGTAAAAAGTCAAACAAACAAGTGCAAAGATGGTGAAAGTATACACTGCGCTAAATTCAAACAATATAAGATGCGGAGCAGCTACATACGGGGTGACAACAACCAAAGAAACATGTGAAAATAAAATGTAGCGCATAAAAGGTGCAAAAAGTCTTCAATCAAGAAAACAACTAAAATAAAATGAACAAATGTCCACAAATATTGAAAATAACAGTGAAAAAACTTATAAGTCTCTCAATGTAGGTGAAAAAAATCCAATGAGTGAAAATGGAAAACAAATGACATGGAGTGTCCCACTGGAAATAGTACATGGATGTAAAACGACAGATGTTATGACACGGGTAAATCATCAGATCATCCCCAAGTTATATCTCACAACTCCATGTGACTTAGTAAAGTTGGTGTGTAAGAAACTCTTACCAGATACATTGGACTCCCTTGTCAGCGACAGGGAGTCACTCGAGCGGGTTGCCTCTCAGGGCCTGAAAGCGGACGTCACGGCTCTGCGAACCATCTGGGTCAAACTCTGCGTGGATCTCCCGGGGCCACCAGGTGGGTCCTCTCAAAGGATGGCCAAGGTGCGAATCAGAGGGAACAGTGCGTCACGTGAGAAAGCTGGAATGAAGGCTGGTTGGATCTCTCAGTGGATATGTGGAGAAAAAATAAACAGGCTCCACATAGTGTAGATGAACAAAAAGTGGGATTTTTATTGCTAAAAACGCCAGGATACAATAAAAATGTGATCACAGGGTGTAAAAACAAAGATGGGCAACAAGAAGGATGCTGAAAGCGCACGACGCGTTTTGATCAAATGGATCGTCTACTGGGGCATACAGCATCCCCTCCAAGTTGCCTAATATTTATAAAAAACATTCTAAAAAGCAAATTGTGTGTGTTGTCAATCCAACTTCCCCATTGGATGAGTGGGGTCACTTGATCGCACCTGACTGAGCCTGGCAGGTGTAGAACATCAAACATTTGCATATATGGTATGTGGTTAACCTCTTGAGTATCCCCAAACAGGCTTCACATTAAGCAGTAATAGGGTAGTGCAACACCAGAGTGTTTAAACATTCAATGGTGCAGTGGAATGAAGGAGATTATACATTCGGGCACAATACTCCCCTTACTGACACTTCTGCTTGTAACTGCAAGGGAGTCTGTGCCAATCAGGGACTGCATCTCAGGGGGCGGGCGGAGCCGACAGCCAATAGCGGCAGAGACAGGAAGTCGCCGTCGGCGCCGCCCGTCCTCCACGAGGCAAACACAGGGAAGTGACGTCAGAGCGCAAGGCTTGCTCGACGTCCGTCCCCTGTCATGTGAAACCTCTCTATGGAGGTCAAAGGGGGAAAGAGGGAGGAGAGACCAGCGTCAGACCGGACGTTTCAGACGCCGGTACCCACGCTCCTCCCCCGTGTCCCCGGGGACAACATTGAACATTGAATATTTATAGCTTTTTAGAATGTTTTTTATAAATATTAGGCAACTTGGAGGGGATGCTGTATGCCCCAGTAGACGATCCATTTGATCGAAACGCGTCGTGCGCTTTCAGCATCCTTCTTGTTGCCCATCTTTGTTTTTACACCCTGTGATCACATTTTTATTGTATCCTGGCATTTTTAGCAATAAAAATCCCACTTTTTGTTCATCTACACTATGTGGAGCCTATTTATTTTTTCTCCACATATCCACTGAGAGATCCAACCAGCCTTCATTCCAGCTTTCTCACGTGACGCACTGTTCCCTCTGATTCGCACCTTGGCCATCCTTTGAGAGGACCCACCTGGTGGCCCCGGGAGATCCACGCAGAGTTTGACCCAGATGGCTCGCAGAGCCGTGACGTCCGCTTTCAGGCCCTGAGAGGCAACACGCTCGAGTGACTCCCTGTCGCTGACAAGGGAGTCCAATGTATCTGGTAAGAGTTTCTTACACACCAACTTTACTAAGTCACATGGAGTTGTGAGATATAACTTGGGGATGATCTGATGATTTACCCGTGTCATAACATCTGTCGTTTTACATCCATGTACTATTTCCATTGGGACACTCCATGTCATTTGTTTTCCATTTTCACTCATTGGATTTTTTTCACCTACATTGAGAGACTTATAAGTTTTTTCACTGTTATTTTCAATATTTGTGGACATTTGTTCATTTTATTTTAGTTGTTTTCTTGATTGAAGACTTTTTGCACCTTTTATGCGCTACATTTTATTTTCACGTATTCCTATATTATCATATAGTATGCATATGCAACTTGCGTCATTCAGAGTTTACAACAATCCAAAAAAAGTGCCTTGAAGGGTCTTAATGTACTGTATTTCATGAACAAAGTTCACTTCACAGTGATAACAAAGTCCAGCCTGATATTCCCTGATTACATGTGCGGAATTGTTTAGTTCACTTATATATACCCTTTCCCAGGGACAAAAAAATAAATTTGACATTAACTTAATTAAAGTAACCTATTAATTCTCCATGTTTGCAGAAACCAATGCAAAATATGAGCAATTCAGCAATATACAACTCACTGGCGCATTTTTAAGCAGTGAAAAACTCACAGCACTTAGAATTTTCCAGAGTGACATGTAGCATGTCCAGCACAGTGGCTAAGTGTTTAGCACTTCTGCCTAGAAGCACTGGGGTCGTCAATTTTAATCTCAATCACGGCACTACCTGCCTGGAGTTTGCACGTTCTCCCTGAGCCTGTGTGGGTTTCCTCCCACACTCCAAAGACATACTGGTAGGTTAATTGGCTCCTGCCTAAATTGGCCCCTAATATGTGTATGTATGAATGTGAGTTAGAGACCTTAGATTGTAAGCTCCTTGAGGGACTGATGTGAATGTGCAACATATATGTAAAGTGCTGCGTAAATGGACAGTGCTATATAGGTACCTGTAAAAATTAAATAGTGTTGTCTGGTAGAAGCTCTAATTTAATCATCACTGCTTTAACACCATGGTCTCCTCTACTGTTTTTTTTTTTGGAGCTATTGTAATAAATGTTGCATTTTTGAAGGTTTGACAATTGACCCCAAATATCTCTAAGATCAAATTTCAATATATGTCATACAGCTTTGTACTTTGATAGGGGATTATCATTAATGGTTTCTGAATAGGATTGCTGTAGTAATTAATGTACCCCTGTAAAGTGTGATTGAACATGCTCACTTTAATTGTGTAGATAAGTTCAAGTGGTGAATGTGTGCCTTAGGTGGGTGCTTGTAATAACATATTACATTTCAGTCTCAGGAGTTCATAATAGCAATTTCACTTACACGCTGCCAGTTTTTTCTAATTCTGCACACCTTTCAATTCCTAGCATATTTAAAAAAAATGAGAACAGATGTATCATTGTAACAAATGATGCTGAGATGTGTTAATGTCAAAGCTATAACAGTAGAACACGTGTTTACAGAGTCTGGATTAAAAAAATTAATTTGGCTACCCCGAGATTACTAATTGGATGGCTAAAGTCCTATGATAACTTTACAGGAATGATAAGCATTTGTATGTTTCATCATACAATAAAATACATGGCACAAAGAAGTAAATTGATATATGGGTAATTTAAACAGGTTCCAAATATTTAATTGGCATCAGATGCTTGATTTGCAAGAACTACTAAATGAGACTAGATCCTGGGTGTAATGTGAAGCCACAGATAGCATGACTTCCTTGAACCCCACTATACTGCTATATTTGAGTTCCCCTGTACTGTGCTAGCTTACTCTCTTTCTTTTTCATATTTGAAAAGCGAGGCCAATGAAGTTGCCACCATCTAGGCAAATAATGTTCACGAGACTATGAACAGCCGATTCATTTTTGTGTTTTTTACAATCTGTGTATAAATAAATTTTAACAATCTGGAATGTGCTACAAATTGCTTTTGGCATGTGCATTCTGTATTCTGCAGATCTCAGTTTAAAAATCCTTTAATGTCCTTGTTTACTAAAGCACAACTTTACAGATGTAGGAAATGTAAATACTCTTAGGCCCCAAGAGTGGAAGTTGATGGTGGTGTTTCGTAATTCATACCACGGCAATTCAAATAATTTTGCTACCTAAGTGTTTGTTTTTTTATTAATAGGGCTCCCCAATTATCCCTAGTGTTCGCTGACTCAGAGGATGAGCTTTCCTACTGTCTTCAGCAATTTATTATCATGTGTAGCACCAGTACTGGGACAAGGCCATTTGGTGCCCAGGGCAAAGATGGCAAACTGCGCCCCCCCCCCTATCTCCCCCACTGTAATATCCACATCTCCCCACTGTAATATTCACATCTCCCCCACTGTAATATTCTCATCTCCCCACTTCAATATTCACATCTCCCCCACTGTAATATTCACATCTCCCCACTTTAATATTCACATCTCCCCCACTGTAATATTCACATCTCCCCACTTTAATATTCACATCTCCCCACTTTAATATTCACATCTCCCCCCACTGTAATATTCTCATCTCCCCCACTGTAATATTCTCATCTCCCCACTTCAATATTCACATCTCCCCCACTGTAATATTCACATCTCCCCACTTTAATATTCACATCTCCCCCACTGTAATATTCACATCTCCCCACTTTATTATTCACATCTCCCCACTGTAATATTCACATCTCCCCCACTGTAATATCCACATCTCCCCAGTGTAATATTCACATCTCCCCCACTGTAATATTCACATCTCCCCACTTTAATATTCACCCCCCCCCCACTGTAATATTCACATCTCCCTCACTGTAATATCCACATCTCCCCACTTTAATATTCACATCTCCCCCACTGTAATATTCACATCTCCCCACTGTAATATTCACATCTCCCCCACTGTAATATTCACATCTCCCCACTGTAATATTCACATCTCCCCCACTGTAATATTCACATCTCCCCACTGTAATATTCACATCTCCCCCACTGTAATATTCACATCTCCCCCACTGTAATATTCACATCTCCCCACTGTAATATTCACATCTCCCCCACTGTAATATTCACATCTCCCCCACTGTAATATTCACATCTCCCCACTGTAATATTCACATCTCCCCCACTGTAATATTCACATCTACCCGCTTTAATATTCACATCTCCCCCACTGTAATATTCACATCTCCCCACTTTAATATTCATATCTTCCCCACTGTAATATCCACATCTCCCCCACTGTAATATTCACATCTCCCCACTTTAATATTCACATCTCCCCACTGTAATATTCACATCTCCCCCACTGTAATATTCACATCTCCCCACTGTAATATTCACATCTCCCTACTGTAATATTCACATCTCCCTACTTTAATATTCACATCTCCCCACTGTAATATTCACATCTCCCCACTTTAATATTTACATCTCCCCATACATCAATACATCACAGTCCGCTCAGCCCACCCTCCCCACCTGTCAGCCCACCACATCACAGCCCTCAACAACTTCATTTTAATGTCCTCAGTGAGTCAGCACACACTTTCCCCCTTATCAGTGTCCTCACTCCCTGTAACTTCACCCCCTCCCTCACTTACCTTGCACAGACCGAAGATCGGAGGGAGGCACGGCATGTCTCAGATGGAGGGCGGGTGTTGCAAGATGGTGATTGGTTGCTGAGACCGCCCTTCATCCTAGCAGCCAATCACCTGCTTGTTAACCTCCGCCAGCTCCGTCCTCCATCCAGAACTGTCCCGCCTCCTGCTGTCGGCTCTGTGTGAGGATTACAGAGACGGCATTGGGAAGAAAAGACTGCTAAATGGCGGTACCGCGGCGGGCCGCATAGGACAGTGAGACGGTCCACATTTGGCCCGAGGTCCGCCATTTAGTGATGCCCATTTTAGGACACTTCACTGCGCCCCCCCCCACCCCAATAAATTGTCTCGCCCAGGGCATCCGCCCCTTCTGCCCACCCCTTGTACCGGCTCTGTGTAGCACCCTCCTAGATAAGTGCTAGGATAGATAGATTTAGTGTTGGTTCACTGTGTTTGTGGAGCTGTGTTTGTGATAGGTACATTTAGCTTGTCACACTGTATTCAGTGTGGCTGCAATTGCTGTGTTAGGTAAATTTAGTTGCTCACTGTACTCAGTGAAGCTGTCTTTGACTAAATAGGCCTGCACAGTGTTCTCAGATGCTGCTAGTCTGTCTACTTCCTCTGCTGTCCAGAAAAGCTGTGAGAACTTTCTGGATCAGGGGTGTGGAGCTATGCAGATGGCAGCATGAATATTTATACAGCCCTAGCCAATCTCAGGGAGCTGAGCCCTCAAGGCATTCTGTGAGACTGTATATATTCTCTGAGCACACTGAGCTCTGGGTCTGCTCCTGGAGAGGATCAGTCTAGCCTGGAGGGCTTGCTGCCATGTGCTTGCTGTTTGTGAAGCCTTAGCTTGGCGACCTGTGGGCCTGCATGCTGAAGCTGCTGAGAGCTGCCTGAGGGGCTGTCTGCTGAAGATACACTCTGGTATCACTGGAAAAAAGTGTCTCTTGGAAGTTGGAAGGAGGTAACCAATTTTCCTGGACATTTTGTGAGTACAGACTGCTGAGACATCTTAGAGACTTTTGGGGTTCTGCCACCCCTCTTGTGCTAGAGAGTCAGCTATGTGTTTGCTAAAGGGGACATCAGCTGGTGTCCTGAAGAGCTTAATTTATCTAATTCCTTGTGAAGGGACTATGCTCTTATTGCTCTAAAGAAAGAAGCCAGCTTCTAACTGCTTATGTTAAGCCAAATCCACATTTGCTATATGCAAAGACTTTTGCTTCAGCTCTACATTTAACTGTCTATACCCCAAGCCAAGTCCAAAGTTTGCTATATGCAAGGACTTCTGCTTCAGCTGTACAGACATGCGTTCACTGTCCTCAATCTGTACATAGTTTCTGTTTTCGGAGTATCCCACTCTATTTCCACAACCCTATCCAAGTTCTCCAAATATAAAAACAACAAAAACAACATCCCTAGACTGATTACTGAGGAAAAGTGTAACTGAGATTGTGTGCCTGGTTGCAGGGCAATCCACAGGGAAAGAACCTGAACACATTTCCAGAGACCCCTACAGAAGTAAGCGCTACATATGGCTGAAGTGAATAGACACTACTTACTTCAAAATGTAGAAATGGTTGCCATTTTAGGTAGTGTGAAGTAGGAAAAGGATTGATCAGATTACACGTGGTTGCTCTTAACCACAAATTTGCCTTTGCCTGGATTATCAATTCAGCAATTCACATTATTTCACAAATTTGGAGTATACATAGCTATCAAGTTGCTGCAGTGTGGTGTCCTCATCTTTATCTTACATACGTTATAGGGCTAGGCATTCTGTAATTAAGTGTTCTTGCATAGCAAGACCACTTACTGTTATCTCACATATATATTATTATTATAGCCAAATTTACCACCCTAACTCCTCCCACAGTTTTTACACTACATAGACAAGTAATATACCGAAACGTGCGGATTGTTCCAGAATGGTGTGCTATTACTTTGTGGAACATTTTGCCAAATGGTTCACGAAATATCGTCATTTTTGCGGCGAAATTGGTCCCATAGGAATGAATGGGGAAACTAAAGTGGGAGGTGACAAAAGCTGAAAAATCAGAACATGATATCTAAACTGCCACCACTCCCCGATTTTCAAGCCCACCTACACAAATCTTATATCAAAACGTTCAGCTATCCCTGCTGCCACTAAACATGTCCACGGCTAAGCCATAGTCCTGATAGTTAAGTGTTCTTGCATAGCAAGACCACTTACTGTTATCTCACATATATATTATTAGTGGGAATGCTTTAGCAGTCCCACTATTGTTATTCGATTTTATTTATTAGTGGGACTGCTTTAGCAGTCCCACTATTGTTATTCGTTTTTTTATTAGTGGGAATGCTTTAGCAGTCCCACTATTGTTATTCGTTTTTTTATTAGTGGGAATGCTTTAGCAGTCCCACTATTGTTATTCGATTTTATTTATTATTTTTAATAATTTTAATTTTATTCCGTACGTTTTTCGGTAATGCGTAACTTCTGCATACTTTCAGCTATTAAAACCATTCAACTATCAAAATGTTCGTCTCTTTTAGCTGAGGTGTGCTCTTTTTCAACTTTTTTTCTACCATTTATACTTTTTAAAATATTAAGCTTTTTATCACTTTTATTTAACATTGAAGTCAATGGGAGCATGCTTGAGAAACTTAAAATCTTCTTCCGCTCCCAAAAGTTTCAGCTCCTTCATACTTTCACCTAGAGATGCCAAACAAACTTTAAAATGTTCACAAAATATTCAGCTATCTGGCTATATCTTTTCAGTTTGATATCTTTTACAGTTTTTGAGAAAAAGCTTTTTATTTAGAGGTCATTTCAGGAAATTTTAGCCATTAATCAGAGTGTACTGTGTGTGTTTTGTTGCCATGGTTACCAAAGCTTCTGTTATACACAGAGGGGGGGGAGGTGGCTGGAGCATCTCAGCTTTAATTACAGAGCCCGGGGGGAGGGGACAGACACACCATGTACTGATTATAATAGAGGAATATGATGGGGCAGTTTTGATGGTGGCAATTCTGATGGGGCAGTTTTGATGGTGGTCATTTTAGCAATTTAGCTATTCAGCAATTATTTTTGAAAAAAAAAATATATTATTGAAAAAAAAAAAAATATTTTTGAAAAAAAAAAATTATTTTTTAAAAAAATTTTTTTTTGAAAAAAAAAATTATTTTTGAAAAAAAAAAAATTATTTTTGAAAAAAAAAAAAAAATCATTTTTGAAAAAAAAAAAAATTTTTGAAAAAAAAAATATTTTTGAAAAAAAAAAAATTATTTTTGAAAAAAAATATATATTTTTGAAAAAAAAAATTATTTTTGAAAAAAAAAATATTTTTGAAAAAAAATAAAAATATTTTTTTTAAAAAAAAAATCATTTTTGAAAAAAAAAAATTTTTGAAAAAAAAATTTTTTGAAAAAAAAAAAATTTTGAAAAAAAAAATATTTTTGAAAAAAAAAATAATTTTTGAAAAAAAAATTATTTTTGAAAAAAAAAAAATATTTTTGAAAAAAAAAAATATTTTTTGATGGGGCAGTTTTGATGGTGGCAATATGATGGTGCAGTTTTGATGAGGCAATTCTGATGGGGCAGTTTTGATGGTGGCAATATGATGGGACAGTTTTGATGGCAATATGATGGGGGCAATTTTGCTGGGGGCCGTTTTAGCAATTCAGCATTCCCACGCATTTTCCCCAGGAAATGCATTTTCTAGTTAGTGGGAATGCTTTAGCAGTCCCACTATTGTTATTCGATTTTATTTATTTTTAATTTTATTCCGTACGTTTTTCGGTAATGCGTAACTTCTGCATACTTTCAGCTATTAAAACCATTCAACTATCAAAATGTTCGTCTCTTTTAGCTGAGGTGTGCTCTTTTTCAACTTTTTTTCTACCATTTATACTTTTTAAAATATTAAGCTTTTTATCACTTTTATTTAACATTGAAGTCAATGGGAGCATGCTTGAGAAACTTAAAATCTTCTTCCGCTCCCAAAAGTTTCAGCTCCTTCATACTTTCACCTAGAGACGCCAAACAAACTTTAAAATGTTCACAAAATATTCAGCTATCTGGCTATATCTTTTCAGTTTGATATCTTTTACAGTTTTTGAGAAAAAGCTTTTTATTTAGAGGTCATTTCAGGAAATTTTAGCCATTAATCAGAGTGTACTGTGTGTGTTTTGTTGCCATGGTTACCAAAGCTTCTGTTATACACAGAGGGGGGGGAGGTGGCTGGAGCATCTCAGCTTTAATTACAGAGCCCGGGGGGAGGGGACAGACACACCATGTACTGATTATAATAGAGGAATATGATGGGGCAGTTTTGATGGTGGCAATTCTGATGGGGCAGTTTTGATGGTGGTCATTTTAGCAATTTAGCTATTCAGCAATTATTTTTGAAAAAAAAAATATATTATTGAAAAAAAAAAAAATATTTTTGAAAAAAAAAAATTATTTTTTAAAAAAATTTTTTTTTGAAAAAAAAAATTATTTTTGAAAAAAAAAAATTATTTTTGAAAAAAAAAAAAAATCATTTTTGAAAAAAAAAAAATTTTTGAAAAAAAAAATATTTTTGAAAAAAAAAAATTATTTTTGAAAAAAAATATATATTTTTGAAAAAAAAAATTATTTTTGAAAAAAAAAATATTTTTGAAAAAAAATAAAAATATTTTTTTAAAAAAAAAAATCATTTTTGAAAAAAAAAAATTTTTGAAAAAAAATTTTTTTGAAAAAAAAAATTTTTGAAAAAAAAAATATTTTTGAAAAAAAAAATAATTTTTGAAAAAAAAATTATTTTTGAAAAAAAAAAAATATTTTTGAAAAAAAAAAATATTTTTTGATGGGGCAGTTTTGATGGTGGCAATATGATGGTGCAGTTTTGATGAGGCAATTCTGATGGGGCAGTTTTGATGGTGGCAATATGATGGGACAGTTTTGATGGCAATATGATGGGGGCAATTTTGCTGGGGGCCGTTTTAGCAATTCAGCATTCCCACGCATTTTCCCCAGGAAATGCATTTTCTAGTTAGTGGGAATGCTTTAGCAGTCCCACTATTGTTATTCGATTTTATTTATTTTTAATTTTATTCCGTACGTTTTTCGGTAATGCGTAACTTCTGCATACTTTCAGCTATTAAAACCATTCAACTATCAAAATGTTCGTCTCTTTTAGCTGAGGTGTGCTCTTTTTCAACTTTTTTTCTACCATTTATACTTTTTAAAATATTAAGCTTTTTATCACTTTTTTTTAACATTGAAGTCAATGGGAGCATGCTTGAAATCCTTAAATTTTTCTTCCGCTCCCAAAAGTTTCAGCTCCTTCATACTTTCACCTAGAGACACCAAACAAACTTTAAAATGTTCACAAAATATTCAGCTATCTGGCTATAGCTTTTCAGTTTGATATCTTTTACAGTTTTTGAGAAAAAGCTTTTTGTTTAGAGGTCATTTCAGGAAATTTTAGCCATTAATCAGAGTGCACTGTGTGTGTTTTGTTGCCATGGTTACCAAAGCTTCTGTTATACACAGAGGGGGGGGAGGTGGCTGGAGCATCTCAGCTTTAATTACAGAGCCCGGGGGGAGGGGACAGACACACCATGTACTGATTATAATAGAGGAATATGATGGGGCAGTTTTGATGGTGGCAATTCTGATGGGGCAGTTTTGATGGCGGTCATTTTAGCAATTTAGCTATTCAGCAATTATTTTTGAAAAAAAAAATATATTTTTGAAAAAAAAAATATATTTCTGAAAAAAAAAAAAAATATTTTTGAAAAAAAAAATTATTTTTGAAAAAAAAAAAAATTATTTTTGAAAAAAAAAATATTTTTGAAAAAAAATTATTTTTAAAAAAAAAATATTTTTGAAAAAAAAAATATTTTTGAAAAAAAAATTATTTTTGAAAAAAAAAAAAATATTTTTGAAAAAAAAATATTTTTGAAAAAAAAAATTATTTTTGAAAAAAAAAAATCATTTTTGAAAAAAAAAATTTTTGAAAAAAAAAATTTTTTTTGAAAAAAAAAATATTTTTGAAAAAAAAATTATTTTTGAAAAAAAAAAATATTTTTGAAAAAAAAAAATATTTTTGAAAAAAAAAAATATTTTTTGATGGGGCAGTTTTGATGGTGGCAATATGATGGTGCAGTTTTGATGGGGCAATTCTGATGGGGCAGTTTTGATGGTGGCAATATGATGGGACAGTTTTGATGGCAATATGATGGGGGCAATTTTGCTGGGGGCCGTTTTAGCAATTCAGCATTCCCACGCATTTTCCCCAGGAAATGCATTTTCTAGTTTTTCTTCTTATTCCGTACGTTTTTCGGTAATGCGTAACTTCTGCATACTTTCAGCTATTAAAACCATTCAACTATCAAAATGTTCGTCTCTTTTAGCTGAGGTGTGCTCTTTTTCAACTTTTTTTCTACCATTTATACTTTTTAAAATATTAAGCTTTTTATCACTTTTTTTTAACATTGAAGTCAATGGGAGCATGCTTGAAATCCTTAAATTTTTCTTCCGCTCCCAAAAGTTTCAGCTCCTTCATACTTTCACCTAGAGACACCAAACAAACTTTAAAATGTTCACAAAATATTCAGCTATCTGGCTATAGCTTTTCAGTTTTATATCTTTTACAGTTTTTGAGAAAAAGCTTTTTGTTTAGAGGTCATTTCAAGAAATTTTAGCCATTAATCAGAGTGTACTGTATGTGTTTTGTTGCCATGGTTACCAAAGCTTCTGTTATACACAGGGGGGGAGGTGGCTGGAGCATCTCAGCTCTGATTAGAGCCCAGGGGAGGGGACAAAAGCTGAAAAATCAGAACATGATTTCTAAACTGCCGCCACTCCCTCATTTTCAAGCCCACCTACATAAATCTTATATCAAAACGTTCAGCTATCCCTGCTGCCACTAAACATGTCCACGGCTAAGCCATAGTCCTGATAGTTTTCACAATATGACCATTTGTTTGCAACTCACGCCGTCCATTGACATTCATTGAAACTACACTCTAGCCCCTGCAAATTTGAAGGGCAATTTCTAAACTGCGACCGTGCCTTCAATTTTAATATTTCAGAGACATACTATGTATCAAAATCTAGGTCTGGGTCTTGTGATTCTCACAATATAAAGATCTTCACTGTAGGATGTATAGTTTTTAAAATACGGCCATTTGTTTAGAGGTAATTTCAGGAAATTTTAGCCATTAATCAGAGAGTACTGTTTGTTTTGTTGCCATGGTTACCAAAGCTTCTGTTATACACAGGGGGGGAGGTGGCTGGAGCATCTCAGCTCTGATTACAGAGCCCGGGGGAGGGGACAGACACACCATGTACTGATTTATAATAGAGGAATATGATGGGGCAGTTTTGATGGGGTAATTCTGATGGGGCAGTTTTGATGGTGGCAATATGATGGGGCAGTTTTGATGGTGGCAATATGATGGGGCTGTTTTGATGGTGGCAATATGATGGGACAGTTTTGATGGCAATATGATGGGGGCAATTTTGCTGGGGGCCGTTTTAGCAATTCAGCATTCCCACGCATTTTCCCCAGGAAATGCATTTTCTAGTTATTTTTCTTATTCCGTACGTTTTTCGGTAATGCGTAACTTCTGCATACTTTCAGCTATTAAAACCATTCAACTATCAAAATGTTCGTCTCTTTTAGCTGAGGTGTGCTCTTTTTCAACTTTTTTTCTACCATTTATACTTTTTAAAATATTAAGCTTTTTATCACTTTTTTTTAACATTGAAGTCAATGGGAGCATGCTTGAAATCCTTAAATTTTTCTTCCGCTCCCAAAAGTTTCAGCTCCTTCATACTTTCACCTAGAGACACCAAACAAACTTTAAAATGTTCACAAAATATTCAGCTATCTGGCTATAGCTTTTCAATTTGATATCTTTTACAGTTTTTGAGAAAAAGCTTTTTGTTTAGAGGTCATTTCAAGAAATTTTAGCCATTAATCAGAGTGTACTGTGTGTGTTTTGTTGCCATGGTTACCAAAGCTTCTGTTATACACAGGGGGGGAGGTGGCTGGAGCATCTCAGCTCTGATTAGAGCCCAGGGGAGGGGACAAAAGCTGAAAAATCAGAACATGATTTCTAAACTGCCTCCACTCCCTCATTTTCAAGCCCACCTACATAAATCTTATATCAAAACGTTCAGCTATCCCTGCTGCCACTAAACATGTCCACGGCTAAGCCATAGTCCTGATAGTTTTCACAATATGACCATTTGTTTGCAACTCACACCGTCCATTGACATTCATTGAAACTACACTCTAGCCCCTTCAAATTTGAAGGGCAATTTCTAAACTGCGACCGTGCCTTCAATTTTAATATTTCAGAGACATACTATGTATCAAAATCTAGGTCTGAGTCTTGTGATTCTCACAATATAAAGATCTTTGCTGTAGGATGTATAGTTTTTAAAATACGGCCATTTGTTTAGAGGTCATTTCAGGAAATTTTAGCCATTAATCAGAGTGTACTGTTAGTGTTTGTTTTGTTGCCATGGTTACCAAAGCTTCTGTTATACACAGGGGGGAGGGGACAGACACACCATGTACTGATTTATAATAGAGGAATATGATGGGGCAGTTTTGATGGGGTAATTCTGATGGGGCAGTTTTGATGGTGGCAATATGATGGGGCAGTTTTGATGGTGGCAATTCTGATGGGGCAGTTTTGATGGTGGCAATATGATGGGACAGTTTTGATGGCAATATGATGGGGGCAATTTTGCTGGGGGCCGTTTTAGCAATTCAGCATTCCCACGCATTTTCCCCAGGAAATGCATTTTCTAGTTAGTGGGAATGCTTTAGCAGTCCCACTATTGTTATTCGATTTTATTTATTAGTGGGAATGCTTTAGCAGTCCCACTATTGTTATTCGATTTTATTTATTATTTTTAATAATTTTAATTTTATTCCGTACGTTTTTCGGTAATGCGTAACTTCTGCATACTTTCAGCTATTAAAACCATTCAGCTATCAAAATGTTCGTCTCTTTTAGCTGAGGTGTGCTCTTTTTCAACTTTTTTTCTACCATTTATACTTTTTAAAATATTAAGCTTTTTATCACTTTTTTTTAACATTGAAGTCAATGGGAGCATGCTTGAAATCCTTAAATTTTTCTTCCGCTCCCAAAAGTTTCAGCTCCTTCATACTTTCACCTAGAGACACCAAACAAACTTTAAAATGTTCACAAAATATTCAGCTATCTGGCTATATCTTTTCAGTTTGATATCTTTTACAGTTTTTGAGAAAAAGCTTTTTGTTTAGAGGTCATTTCAAGAAATTTTAGCCATTAATCAGAGTGTACTGTGTGTGTTTTGTTGCCATGGTTACCAAAGCTTCTGTTATACACAGGGGGGGAGGTGGCTGGAGCATCTCAGCTCTGATTACAGAGCCCGGGGGGAGAGGACAAAAGCTGAAAAATCAGAACATGATTTCTAAACTGCCGCCACTCCCTCATTTTCAAGCCCACCTACACAAATCTTATATCAAAACTTTCAGCTATCCCTGCTGCCACTAAACATGTCCACGGCTAAGCCATAGTCCTGACAGTTTTCACAATATGACCATTTGTTTGCAACTCACACCGTCCATTGACATTCATTGAAACTACACTCTAGCCCCTTCAAATTTGAAGGGCAATTTCTAAACTGCGACCGTGCCTTCAATTTTAATATTTCAGAGACATACTATGTATCAAAATCTAGGTCTGGGTCTTGTGATTCTCACAATATAAAGATCTTCGCTGTAGGATGTATAGTTTTTAAAATACGGCCATTTGTTTAGAGGTCATTTCAGGAAATTTTAGCCATTAATCAGAGTGTACTGTTAGTGTTTGTTTTGTTGCCATGGTTACCAAAGCTTCTGTTATACACAGGGGGGGAGGTGGCTGGAGCATCTCAGCTTTGATTACAGAGCCCGGGGGAGGGGACAGACACACCATGTACTGATTTATAATAGAGGAATATGATGGGGCAGTTTTGATGGGGTAATTCTGATGGGGCAGTTTTGATGGTGGCAATATGATGGTGCAGTTTTGATGAGGCAATTCTGATGGGGCAGTTTTGATGGTGGCAATATGATGGGACAGTTTTGATGGCAATATGATGGGGGCAATTTTGCTGGGGGCCGTTTTAGCAATTCAGCATTCCCACGCATTTTCCCCAGGAAATGCATTTTCTAGTTATTTTTAATAATTTTAATTTTATTCCGTACGTTTTTCGGTAATGCGTAACTTCTGCATACTTTCAGCTATTAAAACCATTCAACTATCAAAATGTTCGTCTCTTTTAGCTGAGGTGTGCTCTTGTTCAACTTTTTTTCTACCATTTATACTTTTTAAAATATTAAGCTTTTTATCACTTTTTTTTAACATTGAAGTCAATGGGAGCATGCTTGAGAAACTTAAAATCTTCTTCCGCTCCCAAAAGTTTCAGCTCCTTCATACTTTCACCTAGAGACGCCAAACAAACTTTAAAATGTTCACAAAATATTCAGCTATCTGACTATATCTTTTCAGTTTGATATCTTTTACAGTTTTTGAGAAAAAGCTTTTTGTTTAGAGGTCATTTCAGGAAATTTTAGCCATTAATCAGAGTGTACTGTGTATGTTTTGTTGCCATGGTTACCAAAGCTTCTGTTATACACAGGGGGGGAGGTGGCTGGAGCATCTCAGCTTTAATTACAGAGCCCGGGGGAGGGGACAGAAACACCATGTACTGATTATAATAGAGGAATATGATGGGGCAGTTTTGATGGTGGCAATTCTGATGGGGCAGTTTTGATGGCGGTCATTTTAGCAATTTAGCTATTCAGCAATTATTTTTGAAAAAAATATATATATATTTCTGAAAAAAAAAATTATTTTTGAAAAAAAAAAAAAATTATTTTTGAAAAAAATATATATATTTTTGAAAAAAAAAATCATTTTTGAAAAAAAAAAATTTTTGAAAAAAAAAATATTTTTGAAAAAAAAAATATTTTTGAAAAAAAAAATTATTTTTGAAAAAAAAATATTTTTGAAAAAAAAAAAATTTTTGAAAAAAAAAATTTTTGAAAAAAAAATATTTTTGAAAAAAAAAATTATTTTTGAAAAAAAAAAATTATTTTTGAAAAAAAAAAATATTTTTTAATGGGGCAGTTTTGATGGTGGCAATATGATGGTGCAGTTTTGATGAGGCAATTCTGATGGGGCAGTTTTGATGGTGGCAATATGATGGGACAGTTTTGATAGGGCAATTCTGATGGGGCAGTTTTGATGGTGGCAATATGATGGGACAGTTTTGATGGCAATATGATGGGGGCAATTTTGCTGGGGGCCGTTTTAGCAATTCAGCATTCCCACGCATTTTCCCCAGGAAATGAATTTTCTAGTTTTAATTTTATTCCGTACGTTTTTCGGTAATGCGTAACTTCTGCATACTTTCAGCTATTAAAACCATTCAACTATCAAAATGTTCGTCTCTTTTAGCTGAGGTGTGCTCTTTTTCAACTTTTTTTCTACCATTTATACTTTTTAAAATATTAAGCTTTTTATCACTTTTATTTAACATTGAAGTCAATGGGAGCATGCTTGAGAAACTTAAAATCTTCTTCCGCTCCCAAAAGTTTCAGCTCCTTCATACTTTCACCTAGAGACGCCAAACAAACTTTAAAATGTTCACAAAATATTCAGCTATCTGGCTATATCTTTTCAGTTTGATATCTTTTACAGTTTTTGAGAAAAAGCTTTTTATTTAGAGGTCATTTCAGGAAATTTTAGCCATTAATCAGAGTGTACTGTGTATGTTTTGTTGCCATGGTTACCAAAGCTTCTGTTATACACAGGGGGGAGGTGGCTGGAGCATCTCAGCTTTAATTACAGAGCCCGGGGGGAGGGGACAGACACACCATGTACTGATTATAATAGAGGAATATGATGGGGCAGTTTTGATGGTGGCAATTCTGATGGGGCAGTTTTGATGGCGGTCATTTTAGCAATTTAGCTATTCAGCAATTATTTTTGAAAAAAAAAATATATTTTTGAAAAAAAAAAATATTTCTGAAAAAAAAAAATTATTTTTGAAAAAAAAAATTTTTTTGAAAAAAAAAATTATTTTTGAAAAAAAAAATTATTTTTGAAAAAAAAAATATTTTTGAAAAAAAAAAAAAAAATTAAAAAAAAAAAATCATTTTTGAAAAAAAAAAAAATTTTTGAAAAAAAATTTTTTGAAAAAAAAATATGCAATATGATGGGGCAGTTTTGATGGGAGCAGTTTTGATGGTGGCAGTTTTGATGGGGCAATTCTGATGGGGAAGTTTTGATGGTGGCAATATGACGGGGCAGTTTTGATGGGGCAATTCTGATGGGGCAATTCTGATGGGGCAGTTTTAATGGTGGCAATATGATGGGGCAGTTTTGATAGGGCAATTCTGATGGGGCAGTTTTGATGGGGGCAGTTTTGATGGTGGCAATATCATGGTGCAGTTTTGATGGGGCAATTCTGATGGGGCAGTTTTGATGGTGACAATATGATGGGACAGTTTTGATGGCAATATGATGGGGGCAATTTTGCTGGGGGCCGTTTTAGCAATTCAGCATTCCCACGCATTTTCCCCAGGAAATGCATTTTCTAGTTCTTATTATTATAGCCAAATTTACCACCCTAACTCCTCCCACAGTTTTTACACTACATAGACAAGTAATATACCGAAATGTGCGGATTGTTCCCGAATGGTGTGCTATTACTTTGTGGAACGTTTCGCCGAATGGTTCACGAAATATTGTCGTTTTTGCGGCGAAATTGGTCCCATAGGAATGAATGGGGAAACTAGAGTGGGAGATGACAAAAGCTGGAAAATCAGAACATGATTTCTAAACTGCCGCCACTCCCTCATTTTCAAGCCCACCTACACAAATCTTATATCAAAACGTTCAGCTATCCCTGCTGCCACTAAACATGTCCACGGCTAAGCCATAGTCCTGATAGTTTTCACAATATGACCATTTGTTTGCAACTCACGCCGTCCATTGACATTCATTGAAACTACACTCTAGCCCCCTCCAAATTTGAAGGGCAATTTCTAAACTGCGACTGTGCCTTCATTTTTAATATTTCAGAGACATACTATACATCAAAATCTAGGTCTGGGTCTTGTGATTCTCACAATATAAATCTTCGCTGTAGGATGTATAGTTTTTAAAATACGGCCATTTGTTTAGAGGTCATTTCAGGAAATTTTAGCCATTAATCAGAGTGTACTGTTAGTGTTTGTTTTGTTGCCATGGTTACCAAAGCTTCTGTTATACACAGGGGGGAAGGTGGCTGGAGCATCTCAGCTGATTACAGAGCCCGGGGGAGGGGACAGACACACCATGTACTGATTTATAATAGAGGAATATGATGGGGCAGTTTTGATGGGGTAATTCTGATGGGGCAGTTTTGATGAAGCAGTATTTGGAAAGCATAAACAGGGCATGAGCGTTGCTAGGAAACAGTGGTTGTAAACACAAGATGCTGAGACACTCCAAATGCATGTGACTTCATCTGCTAGACTTGATAATGCTTGTAGACTCCTCCCACAGTTTTCACACTACAGAGACAAATAATATACCGAAACGAGCGGATTGTTCCCGATTGGTGTGTTATTACTTTGTGGAATGTTTTGCCGAATGGTCCACGAAATGACGTTTTTGCGGCGAAATTGGTCCCATAGGAATGAATGGCGAAATGTTCAAAACTAGAGTGGGAAGTGACAAAAGCTGACAACCCCATGATCAGCCAAAACATTATGACCACCCCATGATCAGCCAAAACATTATGACCGCCCCATGTAAAAAAAAAAATATTTTTGAAAAAAAAAAAAAATTTTTGAAAAAAGTAAAAAAATAATTTTTGAAAAAAAAAATCATTTTTGAAAAAAAAAAAATATTTTTGAAAAAAAAATATTTTTGAAAAAAAAAAATTATTTTTGAAAAAAAAAAATTATTTTTGAAAAAAAAAAATTATTTTTGAAAAAAAAAATTATTTTTGAAAAAAAAATTTCTTTTAAAAAAAAAATTATTTTTGAAAAAAAAAATATATTTGAAAAAAAAAATATTTTTGAAAAAAAAAATATTTTTGAAAAAAAAAATATTTTTGAAAAAAAAATTACTTTAAAAAAAATAATAATTTCGAAAAAAAAATTATTTTTGAAATAAAAAAATTCATTTTTGAAAAAAAAAATTACCTTTGAAAAAAAAAATTACTTTTGAAAAAAAAAATCATTTTTGAAGAAAAAAAAAATCATTTTTGATTAAAAAAAATTCATTTTTGAAAAAAAAAATTACTTTTGAAAAAAATGTTCAGCTCTTTCAGCGAATGATGGAACTTTTTTACTACTATTTATACTTTTTAAAATATTAAGCTTTTTAACACTTTTCACAGTTACTCAAGCCACTCCACCCCACCCAGTTACTCCGCCCACTCCAGTTGTAGAGGCAAGAACACTTTCACAATTTCCCCAGAAATTGTACCTTTTCTAGTTTTCATAATATGACCATTTGTTTGCAACTCACAACGTCCATTGACATTCATTGAAACTACACTCTAGCCCCTTCAAATTTGAAGGGCAATATCTAAACTGAGACTGCCTTCAATTTTAATATTTCAGAGACATACTATATATCAAAATCTAGGTCTGGGTCTTGTGATTCTCACAATATAAAGATATTCGCTGTAGGATTTATAGTTTTTAAAATAAGGCCGTTTGAATTACTGCACAGTTGTTACATCTATCATGGTCCTGTGTATTGAGCAGGATTTGTGAAGCATAAACAGGACATGAGCGTTGCTAGGAAACAGTGGTTGTAAACACAAGATGCTGAGACCCTCCAAATGCATGTGGTCATACCTTCATCTGCTAGATGAAGGTATGACAAAAGCTGACCCCCCCCATGATCAGCCAAAACATTATGACCCCAAGATGATCAGCCAAAACATTATGACCTCCCCATGATCAGCCAAAACATTATGACCCCCCCATGATCAGCCAAAACATTATGACCCCAAGATGATCAGCCGAAACATTATGACCGCCCCATGATCAGCCAAAACATTATGACCACGCCATAATCAGCCAAAACATTATGACCACGCCATAATCAGCCAAAACATTATGACCCCCCCATGATCACCCAAAACATTATGTCCACCCCACGATCAGCCAAAACATTATGATCACCCCATGAAAAAAAAAAATTAACAATCATTTTTGAAAAAAAATAATTTTTTAAAAAAAAAATCATTTTTGAAGAAAAAAATCTTTTGAAAAAAAAAATACATATATTTTTGAAAAAAAAAAATCATTTTTGAAAAAAAATGTTCAGCTCTTTCAGCTAATGATGGGACTTCAACTTTTTTACTACTATTTATACTTTTTAAAATATTAAGCTTTTTAACACTTTTTACAGTTACTCCAGCCACTCCAACCACACAATTACTCAAGCCACTCTACCCAGTTACTCGGCCCACTCCAGTTGTAGAGGCAAGAACACTTTTCACAATTTCCCCAGAAATTGTAGCTTTTCTAGTTAAGACTAATATGCTAGTCACCAGAGTGCCAGTCATTTTTCACATTGCCAGCCTACTTTGTTGTATGTGTTGATTTAAAAATAACTGCACTTTTGTTGGGAAAGAAACATTCCCCTCTGGGTGATCTATTTACATTACAAGGATTTTAACAAAGTTTGTTCCAAATTCCTACCTTTTGTTATTCTGAAGAAATCCATGTTTATATGTCTTTATCCATGTGGAAAGTGAATCTAATGGGAGTGGTTTCATAATCATCAATCAGCTACTGCACTTGCAAGGCTTTAATGAGCCAAATTGCAGAGTCTACATCCCTTTAGACATGATTTCCTATTGGGAGTATCTCACCAAAAATGACATTTTTGTTACAGAGGATGCCAGAAATCTTTTATCTTGGTGTAGACTTCTGGAAAAATCAGTAAGCCAATCACACAAGCAGGAAATTATGTTTGTGGGGGGCGTACTGTTCGTTACTGTACATTCAGTGTACAGAGCACATCCAGGTAGCCATATTGCATTGAATTTTACAGAGCTGTAGAATGAAAAGGAAAGGTAATTCTTAATAACATTCAATTACAAAATAATTTGAGTAGCAAGTGTATACGCTATATTATTTTCTTTATATTTGCAACTTTTTTCCCACAAAAGCGGCTATACCCTTTAAGTCTACATTTAGTAGAAAAAGACAAGTTAGCACAAAGAATATTAAATTACTTGCTTATTATTAGTGTGACCTTTCCTTTGTACTGCTATCTCCTGGTTTAGTAGAAATCTTGCAATCTGCAGCTATTGGAAGCATGTTTAATTTTGATTCTCAGTGTTCTTGAATCCTTGAAAGTATTTACTATACATCAGTTACAATAGTTCAGAATATTTACCCACATCTGATTGGAAGGCACTTCTACTGATTACCCTAATGTGTGTTTAGGTGTTGACTGTACCTGTCCACCAGATGGTGCTCTAAGATTAGGAATTTCTGTTTTAGGTTATCTGGAAATAAAACTGGATTTAATTAAATCAACCCTATATGGGGCATTATATTTTTATCCCTGGGTTAAATCGAAATATAGTACCTTCATAATAGTAGAAATACAGTAGATGAGGTCCCCAGTGTGGATAATATTGATTGTGATCTTAAAGCGGAGTTCTACCCAGAAATGGAACTTCCGCTGATTGGATTTCTCCCCCCTCTGGTGCCAGTGTGACTCGCGCATGCGCAGTAGGGAAACAGTAGTGAAGCCGAAAGTCTTCACTGCCTGGTTCCCTTGTAAGTGTGACAGTAAAGTGCTAGTGCTCAATACTTCATGATCAATGTGAACAATACCGTGCTAAATGTAACTTGCACTAGCACTTTACTGTCACACTTACATACTATTAGCACCCCCTTATTATTATACATCCCCCACAAACTTAGAGTTTGCTCACCAAGCACTTTGAGGGGAGCAGCTTTTACTTTTATTTTTCAACTTAATTTAATTTCACCTCCCACCCATAGCGCGGAGTTCTTCTTTTTTATTTCCGCCTGGTTCCCTTACCAGAAATGGCAGCGGCAGCACCGGGGGGTGTCGATCAGAAAATCGACTGGGGTGCCGATATCGCGGGCTCCCTGGACAGGTAAGTGTCTTTATATTTACCACTTGCAGACCAGCGCCACAGACCAGCCACCGCAGTTGTACTGCGGCTGAATTGCACGGCTGGGCGAAACAACGTTATGTAACGTCACTTCGCCCTGTGACCACTAGGGGCGCGCGCGCGTGTTCCCTGCTCGTCCACGGAGCCGATGGGAGTGCCCAGCGGTTGCGATCACCGCCGGGCTCCCGCGATCGATCGGGGCACACGGAGAACCAGGATCTGTGTGTTAACACACAGTTTCTTGTTCTCTGAGGGGAGCAGTGACTGATCGTCTGTTCAGAGTATGAACAGCGATCTGTCATCTCCCTTACACAGTCCCCTCCCCCTTCAGTTAGAACACACACTTTGGGGAACACAATTAACCCCTTGATCGCCCCCTAGTGTTAACCCCTTCACTGCCAGTGACATTTTTACAGTAATCAATGCATTTTTATAGCACTGATCGCTGTATAAATGACAATGGTCCCAAAAATGTGTAAAAATTGTCCGTGCCTGCCATAATCTCGCAGTCCCGATAAAAATCGCAGATCGCCGCCATTACTAGTAAAAAAAATAAAAAATAATAAAAATGCCATAAAACTATCCCCTATTTTGTAGACGCTATAACTTTTGCGCAAACCAATCAACATGCGCTTATTGCGATTTTTTTTTTTGGCAAATATATGTAGAAGAATACATATCAGCCTAAACTGAGGAAAAAAAAATTTATATATATTTTTGAGGGATATTTATTATAGCAAAATGTAAAAAATATTGCGTTTTTCAAAATTGTGGCCCTTTTTTCCTTCATAGCCCAGAAAATAAAAATCACAAAGGTGATCAAATACCACCAAAAGAAAGCTCTATTTGTGGGAAAAAAAGGATGTCAATTTTGTTTAGTTGCAACTTCGCATGACCGCGCAATTGTCAGCTAAAGCGACGCAGTGCTGAATCGCAAAAAGTGCTCTGGTCAGGAAGGGGGTAAAATCTTCCGGGGCTGAAGCGGTTAAAAGTCAGCAGCTACAGTATATCTACAGCTATATCAGATGATCGGCTGGGGGGCAGACATTGCGGGCTCCCTGAACAGGTAAGTCTCTTTATATTCGAGTGCTGCGAAATGCCCCATAATGCACTGCCAGATCGCAGTGCATTGCTGCATGATGTTTGGTCAAAGCATGCACGTGACCTACATGCTTTGGCCAATAGCAGCGTGCTCTGCTGAGAGAGCCATATTTGGCGAAAGGCAGGGTGCCTTTGGCCAATAATGGCTCAGGGGGACTAAGTCCAAGCCCCACACTATATAAGGCTGCTTACACGGCGGCCGTGTGTAGTGTTGTTGGCATGGAAAGAGAGATAGCTTGAGTTAGATTAAGCAGACAGGTTATTCAGTTAATGGCAGTGTATTTGATATATATATTTATACACTCTGCATTTAGCATAGACTATATATTCAGTGTTTACTCGATATTTAGTCAGTGAAGGCAGTGTATTAAAATATATATATATACTCTGCATCCAGTGTAGCCTATATCTACAGTGCATTCATTGGGTGGTTTACTTTTTCTAATACACTTCAGGCGATATATATATATACACAGTCTCGTGTGTGTGTGTATGTAAAATATATACTCTACATCCAGTGTAGCCTGCATCTACAGTACATTCGGTGGTATACTGTTTCTAATACACTTCAGGCGGTGTACACAGTATCTAATACAGTGTGTACAGTTTCTACTACACTTCTGGTGGTGTACACAGTATACAATACAGTGCAGCCATTGTACAGTTTCTAATACAGTGCAGATAGTGTACATAGTATCTAATACAGTGTGTACAGTTTCTACTACATTTCCGGTGTTGTACATAGTATCTAATACAGTGTGTAGAGTTTCTACTACACTTCAGGTGGTGTACACAGTATCTAATACAGTGTGTACAGTTTCTAATACACTTCAGGTGGTTTACACAGTATCTAATACAGTGTGTACAATTTCTACTACATTTCTGGTGGTGTACACAGTATCTAATACAGTGTGTACAGTTTCTACTACACTTCAGGTGGTGTACACGGTATCTAATACAGTGTGTACAGTTTCGAATACACTTCAGGAGGTGTACACAGTATCTAACACAGTGTGTACAGTTTCTAATACACTTCAGGTGGTGTACACAGTATCTAATACAGTGTGTGCAGTTTTTACTACACTTCTGGTGGTGTACACAGTACATAATACAGTGCAGCCATAGTACAGTTTCTAATACAGTGCAGGCAGTGTACACAGTATCGAATACAGTATGTTGAGTTTCTACTACACTTTTGGTGGTGTACACGGTCTACAATCCAGTGCAGCAATTGTACAGTTTCTAATACAGGGCAGGCTGTGTACACAGTATCTAATACAGTGTGTATAGTTTCTAATACACTTCAGGCGGTGTACACAGTATCTAATACAGTGTGTGCAGTTTCTACTACTTTTCTGGTGGTGTACACACTATCTAATACAGTGTAGCGTGGTGCTGCAAAACAAAAAATACATCATGCCTGGAAGGCCACCAAGGAGAGGCAGACGCTCACAGGCCACCAAAAGAGGGCAAGCAGCATCTGTGTTTACAGTCAACAGCGGTGGTCACGGACATGGTTCATCCTCTGCAGGTGGCCATGGGGCACGCTTGTCCTTTTGTTCTGCTGCTGGCCGTGTTATTGAGCCACAAAATGCAGAAGAGTTGGTGGAGTGGATAACAAAGCCGTCCTCATCCTCCTCATCCTCTGTCACCCAGGCTCAGAGTAGTTTGCCTTCCAACGCAGCTGCCAAAGCGGCCTTTTCCACCGGCTCCTTGTCCACAGTCACTCCTTCCATAGCTCCACCATCATGCATGGAGGAGTCCCCAGAATTATTCGACCACAGTGTCGGGTACATGCTGCTGGAGGATGCACAGTGATTTGAAGGCTCCAATGTTTGTTCCCAGGTTGAGGAAGGTAGTAATGTGCGCCTAGAGAGAGGGGGTGCCACAGAAGGACAAGACACTGTCAGTCATGTTCCCCCAGCTGCAACATACTGCCAAGTTTGCTCCAGTGATGAGGAGGTAGGGGATGATGAGGTCACTGACTGTACTTGGGTGCCTGAGAGAAGAGAGGAGGAGGCACAACTCCAACAAGGCAGGATGTCCTCTAGGGGGCAGCTTAAGGGCAGCCACCCTATTGCATCGCACCGCAGAGCTCCGCAGGTGCAGGGCGCTGCTGACTCCCCGCTGACTTTAAAAAAGATCCTTGGTGTGGGACTTTTTCGACATGTGTGCAGCAGATTGCACCGTTGCTGTTTGCAACCTATGTCTGAAGCGGATCAAGTGTGGCTAGAACAGCAGGCGCTTGGGCACCACATGCTTGACCAGAAATATGACCACCTGCCATGCAGTTCGTTGTCAACAGCACTTGAAAGACCCACATCAAAGAAAAAGGCGAACTTCTCCTTGCTCCTCATCTGGGATCTCCAACCCTACTATGCCTCCATTCCTCTCAAAAACCTGCACTGAGAGGAATGATGGTATAGCAATAGGTGTCCCAAGTACTTGCAGCCAATCTGCTAGCAGCACACCACCAATTGATTTTAGCAGATGAATTTCCCTACCCCAGTTGCTGAACCGTAAAAAGAAATTCGGTCCCAGCCATCCACATGCTCAGCGTCTAAATGCTAGCTTGGCCAATTTGCTAGCACTGCAACTGCTGCCTTTTCATCTAGTAGACTCTGCCCCGTATTGTGAATTTGTGGAATGTGCTGTACCTCAGTGGCATATTGCAAAATGCCATTTCTTTTCACGGAAGGCCATTCCAGCTCTCTACCGGCATGTGAAAGGCAATGTTTTGGCCTAGGTGGACAGTGGGCTGCCAAAAACACAGGATGAAGAGGAGGAGGATGATTGTGTCAGCATGGATGCAAAGGATAGCACACAGCAGCAGTCTTCAAGGGATGGTTATCAGTCCCCAGAAACCCAAGGAGTTGTATGTGGCTGGGAGGAGGTAGTTATGGATAATGTGATCCTTAGTGACCCAGAGGACTCAGAATCGAATGCCTCAGCAGACTTAAATTGCATGGTCTCCCTGATTCTGAAAAGACTGCAAAAGGACCCTAGGATTTGTGGTATCAATGAGAGGGATCATTACTGGCAGGCAACCCTTCTTGATCAACGTTACAAGGGTAAAGTTGCAGAGCTCATCCTGCCTTCACAGAGGGAGCAGAGGATGAAACATCTTTAGGAGGCCTTGAAAAAGGTTTGTGTAACACATTTCCAGAGCCTGGGAGGTTACCATTTCCTGGTACTGGACAACATGTTGCTGAGGCTTCATTCAGACAGAAGAAGAGCGGTAATGAAGGTGGCCGGCTGACCGAAGCCTTTAAACAATTTTTCAGTCCTCAGCGCCAAGGTCTGATCGGTTCAAGCAACCATTGCCAGCGTCTGCATTATAAGATGCAGGAATATCTAGGGGCGAGAGCAGACTTGGAGACCTTTCCAACAGAGCATCCACTGGGTTACTGGGTCTTGAGGATGGACCACTGGCCAGAACTTGCTCAATATGCAATTGAGCTACCGGCCTGTCCTGCATCCAGCGGGCTTTCTGAACGCACATTCGGTGCTGCTGGAGGGTTTGTAACGGATCAAAGAGTGCGCCTGTCCACATACTCAGTTGATAGACTCACATTCATAAAAATGAATCAGTTTTGGATCAGCAGCTATCAAGCACCTGATGCTGATGTAACAGATTGAATTTGCTATGGATCTGGGATCCCTTGAAGACTGCCTATGCTGACTATCTTATTCCTCCTCAATCTTGATGATGTTCGCTTCCAACAATATTTTTGGTTTAGGGCACCACCACCACCACCACCCAAGGCCCAATTTTTCTGCCCCTGTTTAAGAGGGGCATGTAATTACAATTTTTGATACAATATTTCAATGCAGGGCCCATTCCTGCGCCCAACAAGAGTAATTGTGAGGGCTTACAGTGTTCTGGCGCCACCAAAGCCAAAGGCCCAATTTTTCTGCCCCTGTTTAACAGGAGCATGTAATTACAATTTTTGATATAATATTTCACAGCAGGGCCTGTTCCTGCGCCCAACAAGAGTAACTGTGAGGGGTTACAGTGTGCTGGCGTCACCAAAACCAAAGGCCCAATTTTTCTGCCCCTGTTTAATACTGCCATGTAATTACAATTTTTGATATAATATTTCACAGCAGGGCCCGTTCCTTCCCCCAACAAGAGTAACTGTGAGGGGTTACAGTGTTCTGGTACCACCAACACCTAAGGCCCAGTTTTTCTGCAGAGTATATAGGGCAGGCTGTATAGTATATATACTGCTGTTCAGAGTATATAGTGCCTGGGGACCCCAATTAAATTTAAAAAAAAAAATTGGTGCGGGGTTCCTCTTAATATCTATACCAGATAGGAAGGGCCTGGTATGGATTTTGGGGGGACATCCATGCCATTTTTTGCTATTTTTTGTATTTTTATCATCATTGCCGGGATCCAACAATACATTACAGCCGCAAGCAGTTTTGCATTACATTTTTTCCTTTAGAAATGTAATTTTGCTGTGGTACTGTTATAAACCTGGGAAAGATGCGCTCCTTTACAGGCATACTAAGGACACCCCCCAGGCACGATATATAAAGGAATATTTTATTTTTATTGTTTCACTTTAAACTTCATTAAAATCACTGCTCCTGAAAAAACAACTGTTTTTAAAACTTTTTTTTGCATTGATACATGTCCCCTGGGGCAGGACCCGGGTCCCCAAACAATTTTTATGGCAGTAACTTGCATATAAGCCTTTAAAATTAGCACTTTTGATTTTTCACTTTCGCGTCCCATAGTCGCGTGTTCGCACAATATTTTTGCCTGTTCACTTGTTCCGCTGCGAACCAAACTGGGGGGGGGGGTGGTGTTCGGCTCACCCCTACTAATAATGCATACATATGGTACCATTGTTCTTGTCATAAAATAGTCCTTTTAGATAGTAGGATACTCTATGCATATCTAATTTGAAATGTGTTTTAATGCTTTATAGTTTTCCTTTTTTCCTTGATTCCAATGATGTCCATGAGGTCTAAAATAGTTTTGTGTTATTCAGAAATGGTTTATAGTTCAAATAGTGAACTAAAGTCTATTCACCCTGATTTGACCCCTTTCTGGATTCTTTTTTTTATTAGTAGAGAAGACTCAGAGAGTCCCATTATGTTAATGATTAGTTGTGTCCCAATTTAGTTTGTTAGAAGTTCTCAACAGAGAAACAATGGGAGTTTCTAACATTATGATGAACATACAAAAAGTGTTGTTCCTGGTCAGGTGGATAAATAGACTTCATATCTTTCAAGTTATAAAACTAGTTGTTTCTGTTTTAAATATCTAAACTATCATTATCCATTAGCTTTAAGTGTCCATGGTTTAACCACTTCAGCCTAGGGCTGCCACCTTTTTTTCAAGCCAAACCCAAAGACTTTAGCAGCACATGGCAAATATTTTTTTTTTTGTAGTACATCAAGTTCATTACCTCTGTACAATGCAATGAACGGCAATTATGTATGTAGTATACACTATACATATAGTTTTGTGATTCAATAACATTTCTGGAGGGTATGTACAGGAGAGGAGTGCAGAGGGTATGATGGGGGCAGTATGTACAGGAGAGGAGTGTGGAGGGTATGATGGGGGCAGTATGTGCAGGAGAGGAGTGTGGAGGGTTTAAGGCAGAATGGGGAGGGGTTTCTTGCAGTGTCTGTGGGGTGACCATGGAATGATGTCCCTCAGCTGGGGGGTAGGAAGCAGCTCTGAGTGATGTCTGTCAGCTGTATGTATGAAGTGGTCTGAGGGTGATGTAAGCCGGGGGGAGTTGGGAGATGAGAAGTGGTCACTAATATATATAAATCATACAATACTACACAATGAAAACAAACTCCTGTTGTTATAAGATGCCACCCCCTAGCACTCTGTATGTACAGATGATGTGAAGGTAATGTATGACCATTCATGTAACCCTATGTTATCCAGGCTCTGAGTCTGTACAATCAGAGGTGTAGATTCACCACATATACACAGGGTTAAGTTAAAGGTTTATAAATTAACTTCACATACTGTAATCTGGACAGAGGATGGGGGATGTTTGTATAGATGGATATGTGTGCTGCTTGGGAGATACTGTGAGTCTGTGACTCTTGCTGTCTCTTCTGATTCTCCTTATCTTAATCCTTCAGTGCAATAGATGCAAAACAAATCCTCCTGAAACTTTTCACCCTATGAAACTTTCCTTAGAAAAATAAAAACTCAAATAACCTCCTTGCTGCATGTGGTGAGCAGTGGCCAGCCCGACAGGAGCTACAGTGAGCTCCTCAGCTCCGCCTCCCCATTCTCTCATCACACGGCACTAGTGATTGGAAAGAGGGGGGGCAGAGATAACAGAGACTCTGCAGGAGCCTGGAGGGGGGGAGACAGAAAGGAGCTTCAGATTCCCAACACACACACCAGCACAGTGTGTGTATTTATTGCGAAACAATGACACTGCTGCTGTGACTGTCTCCACAGTGGTAAGTATGCTAATGGAGCTCCCCCTGCCTTAATGGTCTGTCCGGGTTTCAGGCAGTCTGAAAACGGGGCAGATGATTCAGATTCCGGCTCTCTACCGGCATGTGGAAGGTAATGTGTTGGCCTCGCTGGACAGGGCGGTCAGCGGTAAGGTGAATATTACCGCTGACTCATGGTCCAGCAGGCATGGACAGCGACGTTACCTATCTTTCACGGCGCATTCGCTGACTCTTCTGGCAGCTGGGAAGGATGCAGGACAAGGTGCAGTAGTGTTGGAGGTTGTTCCGCCACCACGCCTCCAAAATGCTACTACTGGTGATTCTGACACGCCTCTCTCCTCCACCCCTCCTCTTCTTCTTCCTCCATGGCTTCTTCCTGTGCTTTGTACTCGGAACCAGCGGTGCTCCGTAGGCGTTCAAGGGGCTACGCAAGTACGCAGGCCAAAAGATGCCATGCGGTGCTTGAGCTGGTGTGCTTGGGGGTCAGGAGCCACACTGGGGCAGAGCTTCTGTCAGCTCTGCAGGGGCAGGCTCAGAGGTGGTTGATGCCATGCCAGCTTCAGCCAGGAAGGGTGGTTTGCGACAATGGCACCAACCTCCTCTCTGCCCTCTGACAGGGACAACTGACCCATGCGCCCTGTTTGGCTCACGTCCTTAACTTGGTGGTGCAGTGGTTCTTGGGCAGGTACCCGGGCTTACAGGATGTCCTGAGGCAGGCCAGGAAAGTCTGTGTGCATTTCCGCCGGTCATATAATGCCACTGCTCGGCTGGCTGACCTCCAAAAGGAATTTAACATGCCCAAGAACCGCCTAATCTGTGACATGCCCACCAGGTGGAACTCAACGTTGGTTATGATGCAGTGGCTGCACACGCAGCAGAGGGCCATCAATGAGTACCTGTGCGACTATGGCACCAGAACAGGGTCAGGGGAGCTTGGTTTTTTTCCCCTACACCAGTGGGCCATGATCAGGGATGCATGCACTGTCCTGTCACCATTTGAGGAGGCCACAAGGATGGTGACCAGTGACAGTGCATGCATCAGTGACACTGTCCCCCTTGTCCACCTGTTGGAGCACACGCTGCATGGATAAATGGACAGGGCACTTGAGGCAGAACAGAGGCAGGAAGAGGAGGACTTCCTTAGCTCTGAAGGCCCCCTTTATCCAGACAGTGTTCCTGCGTGCTCGCCGATCACACAGGAAGAGGAGGAGGAGGAGGATTGTGTCAGCATGGAGGTGGAGCCTTACACTCAGCATCAGCAGCAGTCTTCAAGGGATCATTTACAGTCCCAAGAAACCCAAGGCCTTGTACGTGGCTGGGAGGAGGTGGCTGCGGATCATGTTGTCCTTAGTGACCCAGAGGACTCCGGAGCGAATGCCTCAGCAAACCTACACTGCATGGCCTCCCTGATCCTGCAAAGCCTGTGTAAGGATCCTCGTATTCGTGGTATCAAGGAGAGGGATCTTTACTGGCTGGCAACCCTCCTTGATCCACATTAAAAGGGTAAGGTTGCGGACCTTATCTTGCCATCGCAGAGGGAGCAGAGGATGAAACATCTTTGAGAGGCCTTGCAGAAAGGTCTGTGCAACACGTTCCCAGAGACTGGGAGGTTACAAACTCCTGTTCCTGGACAACGTGTTGCTGAGGCTTCGGTCAATCAAAAAAGGAGCGGTGGAGAAGGTGGCCGTCTGACTGATTCAGACAATTTTTTAGTCCGCAGCCCCAAGGTATGATCGGTTCCAGCAACCATCGCCAGGGTCTGTTTTACATGGTGCAGGAATACCTAGGGGCAAGGTCTGACTTGGACACCTTTCCCACCGAAAATCCTCTGGGTTACTGGGTCTTGAGGATGGATCACTGGCCAGAGCCTACACAGTATGCAATTGAGCTACTGGCCAGTCCTGCATCCAGCGTTCTTTCGGAACGCACAATCAGTGCTGCTGGAGGCTTTGTAACTGATCACATGGTGCGCCTGTCCACCGACTCGGTCGATCGATTGACCTTCATTAAAAAAATCAGTCTTGGATCACCACCAGCTACCAAGCACCTGATGCTGATGTAACCGAATAATTTTTTTTGAAATGTCAGATCCCCTCAAGACTGCCTATGCTGATGCTGAGTGACTATCCTGTTATGCTGAGTGACTGACTATCCTCTTCCTCCTCAATGATCATGCTGATAGCTTGTAAGAGTATTTTTGGTTCTGGGCGCCGCCACCAATGGCTAAGGCCCAATTTTTCAGCCCCTGTTTAACAGGGGCATGTAATTACAACTTTTGATGCAATATTTTGCAAGGAGGGTTCGTTGCTGCACTCAACTAGAGTATTTGTGAGGGGTTGCAGTGTTGTGGCACCAGCACCAGTGCCTAAGGCCCAATTTTTCAGCCCCTGTTTAACAGGGGCGTGTAATTACAATTTTTGATGCAATACTTTGCAGCAGGGCTCGTTACTGCGCTCCAACTAGAGTATCTGTGAGGGGTTGCAGTGTTGTGGCACCAGCATCAGTGCCTAAGGCCCAATTTTTCAGCCCCTGTTTAACAGGGGAGTGTAATTACAATTTTTGATGCAATATTTTGCAGGAGGGCTCATTCCTGTGCTCCAACTAGAGTATCTGTGAGGGGTTGCAGTGTTGTGGCACCAGTGCCTAAGGCCCAATTTGTCTGCCCCTGTTAAACAGGAGCATGTAATTACAATTCTTGATCTAATATTTCACAGCAGGGCCCGTTTCTGTGCCCACCAAGAGTAACTGTGAGGACTTACAGTGTTGTGGCACCACCACCACCACCAAAGGCCCAATTTTTCTGACCCTGTTCAACAGGTGCATGTAATTACAATTCTTGATCTAATATTTCACAGCAGGGCCCGTTCCTGCGCCCACCAAGAGTAACTGTGAGGGCTTACAGTGTTGTGGCAACACCAACACCTAAGACCCCAATTTCTGCAGAGTATATAGGGAAGGCCCCTACTTTCAAACATGTAACTTACAAATGACTCCTACTTGCAAATGGAAGGAGACAACAGGAAGTGAGATGAAATCTACCCCTAGGAAGGGAAATTCTCTCCTGTAAGAGGTAATATGGGAAAAATGTGTCTCCTCTCCACTGATGCTTTATCAACATACCTTGTTTCACTAAAAACCCCAAATTGTCAAAAAACATTTGTCATTGGGACAGAAAGTGAGGTGAAATCTTCTGAAGAGGTGCACAGACAGCAAAAGAAATGTCACATGGGTGATAACCATTCCCTTTGTTTTCCAAAAAGCTTAAAATAGATTTTTGGCTGGAGCTACACTTTAAAAATGTACCAGTTCAAAATTACAAACAGATTCTACTTCATAACAAACCTACAGTCCCTGTCTTATTTGCACCGCCTGTATACTGCTGTTCAGGGTATATAGGGCCTGAGGGCCCCGTGCCTTTCCTTTTTTAATTTGGGTGAGGGGTTCCCCTTAATATCCATACAAGACCCAATGGGCCTGGTAATGGACTGGGGGGGGGGGTACCCATGCCGTTTGTCTCACTGATTTACATTACATTAAAGCTGCAAGCAGTTTTAAATGACTTTTATTCCTTTAAAAATGTCATTTTGTGCAGGGACTGTTCTAAGCATGGGAAACACGTGCCAATTTACAGGCATACTATATACACCCCCCCAGGTACGATATTTAAAGGAATATGTCACTTTTTTTCCACTTTAAGCATCATTAAAATCACTGCTCCCGAAAAAACGGCCGTTTTTAAAACTTTTATTTGCATTGATACATGTCCCTTGGAGCAGGACCCGGGTCCCCAAACCCTTTTTAGGACAATACCATGCAAATTAGCCTATAAAATTAGCACTTTTGATTTTGAACGTTCGAGTCCCATAGACTTCAATGGGGTTCTTAAGTTTGCGTGAATTATCGGTCCGTTTTCAGGCTCTGGTACGAATCGAACAGGGGGGTGTTCGGCTCATCCCTAATCCCTACTTACTAGGAACAAACAACATGTCTCCTCTCTGACAGCACGGGGATTTGTGTATTTACACACACAAATCCACTGGGATTTGTGTATTTACACACACAAATCCCCGTGCACTCGATCACGACCCCCGGCCACATGCATTGGGTCACCCGCCGTGCAGTGCCCTCTGGTGCCCGAAAAGGGGAAGGACATACGTATACGAGCTTTCGCCCAGGAGAGCCATTCTGCCGCAATATATCTGCATGAGCGGTCGGGAACTGGGTAAGCTTTCTACATGTCTCAAACATAAGTCCTTCAAGGCCTTGGTTTTGAGATTCATGAACACCTGTTATACTCAGTTCATATGCAGTGAAGCTGCATATTTCATTAATGTTTCTATGATTCACAAAATTCATACCAGAAAAACCTTGACATTACCTCACCAAGCCTTACCCAGCTTTCTTGTGTGGTGCCTTGGTGAGGATTATGACACCATCCTTTTGGAAGGACCTGAGAGAATGCCAAGTAGTTCAAATCTAGAGAGCAGACACTCCTGTGCTATGCTGTGCGTAATTAAGTGGGATTTACGGTGTTTCCCAGGATGTTGTTGGAAGAATAAAGACATTACTCACTGCAGTATTGAAGTCTTGGAGACCCAGGTAATTTCAAACATCCTAGATGGGGAAGTCAGTCTCCCTCTTGCAGCATCATTCGAAATTGCTTGGAAAGGTAAGTACGGTATATAAATAAACTTCCCTGAACCCCACAGCTTTTTTTTTTTTATAATTTGTGTTCAGAGGTTTCATGTGGCATAAGGGGCTCTAAATAAATAAGTGGACCTTGCTTGAAATATGCCAACTTTAGGGGTTTTATGTTTGAAACAATGAGCTGGATGAATGTCACAAGCATTTATCTAGCCGAGACAAATTTGGCCATATTTTACAGTATATACTGACTAGCTACGATCGTCAGGACCATCTAGTGGACATAATATTTTATTCTCATGAAATATCTCAATAAGGGAATATACCGCATTATAGCCAGTAAATGGAGCTGTAAATCATTGGAAATTAATATATAAAGTAAAATACAGTCAAATTTCGTCTCAGCTAGACAAACGCTTGTGACATTCTTCCAAAAAAATATTTATACATAGAAACCTTAGTGTAGTGATTACCTATTAATGGGATCACAGTACTCCTTCTGACAAGGCATTTGCCATTGCCATCTTTCGGGCAATAACCAGGGTCAGAACCTACTTCTGGGACTAAAATCCTTCCGTCAGATGTTTACCTTTTATTCATGTAAATACCATAAATGCTAGAAAGTATTAAAAGGCATTTTAGGTTGAAATAACATAGAATATTTACAAATCCAGGCACATCATTTTACCTTGATTCACTGCACATTTGGCAGTAACTAAACAAATTTTAATTTGCTGTTAATGAAATGTCAGTCCTGCAATTGTGGCCTAAACTTTAATGTACAAGTGATGCAAAGAGGGAGGATATAAGAGGCCGGCATCTCCACCATGTCATCTGCTGGAGTGCTGGGGTGACCATGCGATGTGTGTAGCTGGCAGAAGGTAATTCATCTAGTTATTTTCTCTAAAGTCTTTCTTTATCAGAATGCACCTGCAGTGTTATGTTCACAGCATGCATGTTGATTTCGTTATTGATGTAGGTATTTCTTACCAATTATATATAGACTAAAATTAGTGACAGATTTGGTACACGTGGAGATACCTATTTTAAGGCATCAGCCCTAATTGGTGGTATAAGTTATAAACTATAGTCTACAATTGATAGCTTTTGTGCTTTTGTGTTGGAGTTTTACAGTATGATAGCATTATGTTAAACATACTACCCTGTTTCCCCGTAAATAAGACCTAGCGTGATTGTCGGTGATGGCTGCAATATAAGCCCTACCCCCCCAAATAAGCCCTAGTTAAAGTCCTTGTAGGTCTTATTTTCAGGGTAGGGCTTATTTTCGGGGAAACAGGGTAGGGCTTTTTTGGGGGGCTAGGGCTTATATTGCAGCCATCACTAACAATCACGCTAGGTCTTATTTTTGGGGAAACAGGGTATATCAGGCTATTTTATTTTTCCTTTTTTCTTGTTTTTTGTTGTTGTAGCTGCCTTATGGTAGTATTAATCTCTGGTTACCTCAGTTAGAAATGGCGCTCCAGAAATACTCCCTGTTAATATCAGTGTCAGTAAGTAGTAATTGAGGCTATGTTAGCCCTGGATTGGACATGTTTTCTGGGTCCAATGATTTTCAAGATATTGATACTTCATTATATTTTCTTTAGCTTGGTCCGCTTGTGTCCCCTGTGACTGGACAGAACCTTTCCTCCATATTACTGCTGAATCACTTGATGGTGCTCCCTGACCTTCTTTTGGGTGAGTTTTCTAAAGAGACTGGACAGAATAAAAAACGAATTCTGTATTATGTATATTGATTATATAGCTTCATAGTAACTTGTGAATAATTAGTGTTTGTGCATATGATCTTATTTTTATTAGAGTTTTGTGGAGTAGTGGTGACGTGTATACACTGAGGAAGCCTATTTTGGTGAAACATGTTGGGATCTGAAACCACATCTTGATCATCTCCATATATGGACATCAGTGACCACTGTGATATGTACAAATACTCTGGTTTTTATTGAACCCTATTTTTTAACCTTATGTGAATAAATCTTTACTAATTTTATAAAGGGTGTTTCTCTCTGATTATGGGCACCGTTATAATCCCGCTATGCCCTGTTGCTTTTACTTATGATGCAACACATATTTTAATTCATTTACATAGTACTTTTCTCCCTGAGGGCTGAAAGCATTTTATCTGCAGATGATGAGGCAGCTATATTGGGCCCACTCATCACATTCCAGGCATGTTTGAACAGCTATCCCATGAGTAAGTCAATTTGTGACGAAACATGTCGGGGGCGTGGCTGTGAGACGTGACACACAGCGTTGCTATCCATACTGAAGGAGAGGAGTTGTTATTACACGGAAGCACGGAGGAGCATCCAGGGAGGTGGTGAGATTGAAAGCTTTGCGCCGGCACACCTCGGGTCCGCCGTGACCATTTGTTGCATTTGGTTCCACCATATACAGTTTGATGTGATCTGCACCTTACTTTGACTAGTTTTATCGTTTTAAATGTAAGTGTGATGTTAGAAGATTGCAGTGGTTTTATTAAAAGAGTGAAACTGGTTTACACTATTGGAGCACTCATTTATTTCTTTCATGTGGACCCCTTGCTTAAACAATCACCGTGGAAACAACGATTGATCCTATTACCCGGGTGTGGTAAATAAGTGATTTTTGCCGTGCATGAGAGTGCTGGCAATATTAGTCGGTGAGTGTTATTCTTGAGGGAGTGGAAGCACCGTGCACCAAGGGAGAGGTGGAAGATTCACATTATCACCTTGTTGCATCAAGATTGAGCACTTTTTTAGGACACTATCTATCACGTGTGATGTCATGTCGTTTTTTGGACTGATTTTCTGAAAGTGATGTCATTGCATTGGATTTATGTTAATGCATGCTTGGCATGAATGTATTGCACCTTTATCACTGGAGATGCATTGATATGTTTATTGATTGGGAGTATCATTTATTGAGAGGGTCACACCATCACTGTATTGAAACTACACTTAAAACGCATTGAGTGCGTTTTAATATAATCATTTTTTGTTTTTTATCTCATATTTTTTTGCTCACATTTTTCTTTGAATACACTAAGCTATCAGGACACTTTTGGGGGGTCACACCATCACTGGTTTTAAGCACATTAATATTTTAATTGATCTTTAGCGCCTCTTATTTTTTCTTTGGGTGCCTGGAGGAGGTTTGTGGCAGTATAGGCACACTAGATCAAATATTTTATGTTTGAACAGTAGTCAATAAACCTACCAGCATGTCAATAGAGTGTGGGAGAAAGCACCAGTAAGCACAGGGATGACATGAAAACTCCATGCAGATAGTGTCTTGAGTAGGGATGAGCCGAACACCCCCTGGTTCGGTTTTCGAACACGCGAAAATTCCAAAAAATTGTGCGAACACACAAACCCCGTTAAAGTCTATGGGACTCAAATGTGAAAAATCAAAAGTGCTAATTTTAAAGGCTAATATGGGGGAGGGGCGAAACACGTCGACGCAACATCCTGCTTACGCCTGCAAACCCGAGAACCAGTGACATCACTTCCTGGAGTTGGTGGAACGCACGCCGTCTAGCAGCGAACACCGACCAAATATCTGAATGCCTGCTCTGCACATCGGTTCCGTGAGTAGCGCTTATATGCGCAGGTGATCTCACGGTGTCATAGGTTTTATACTATATGTTTTCTCCTTTCTTTTGGTGGAACGCGAGCTTTGTGGTCCCAAAAGTTTCCTCTCAACCATCACCAGCATCAGCCTACCTTCTTGCCCAGACCTATCATATGGATGGAAAAGCTTGAAGTCTGCTGACTGTCCTTTTGTGAAGGAACATTTTGATTTAATAGACTTTCTGTCATCAGCAATCTTTAAAATAATTTTCTTACTTCACTTATTATCTGGTGTTTAACCTTCATAGAGGTTCACTTTATTGATATTTATGATAACGAATATATGGGATTATACATATTTTCTGTATCAGTATAGCAATATTTTATCGCCCCGTAGTCGCATAGCGTCTAAGAGTGTGTTTCTCGACAAATCCACTTAGACCACATTATTTGTGTATTTATTGATTTGCTTTTTATTATTACTTTTAGTCACCCAGCTTGTCAGTGTCTCAATTTCACATAGCACCCACCAATTGTGTATTTTTTTCTATATTTTTTTCTATATTTTATTTTTTATATTTTTTCATATCTATAACCTTTTGCATGGTGCATTTATTATTTGATCTTTTCATATTCTACAATTATTTACTTGGTGAGTTGCCAGCGCAGGTTCTCGTTTTACATAATATGCAAGTTTATTGTCGTAAAAAGTGTTTGGGGACCCAGGTCCTGCCCCAGGGGACATGTATTAAATGCAAAAAAAAGTTTTAAAAACTGCCTTTTTTTTGGGAGCAGTGATTTTAATCATGTTTAAAGTGTAACAATAAAAGTGTAATATTCCATTAAATATCATGCCTGGGGGTGTCTATAGTATGCCTGTAAAGTGGCGCATTTTTCCCTGCTTAGAACAGTCCATGCACAAAATGACATTTCTAAAGGAAAAAAAGTCATTTTAAACTGCTTGCGGCTGTAATGTAATGTTGCCCCCCCAGCCCATTACCAGGCCCTTTGGGTCTGGTATGGATATTAAGGGGAACCCTGCACACAAATTTAAAAAAAAAGGCGTGGGGCCCCCAGGCCCTATATACTCTAAGCAGCCGTATACAGGCGGTCCCCGGGTTACAAACAAGATAGGGACTGTAAGTTTGTTGTTATGTTGAATCTGTTTGTAATTTGGAACAGGTACATTTTTTAAGTGTAGCTCCAGCCCAAAAATCTATTTTTAAGCTTTTTGGATAGTATAGGGCAGGGTTATCACCCCTGTAATATTTTTTTACATAGTTACATAGTAGGTGAAGTTGAAATATTATATCAGAAATTGTAATTACATGCCTCTGCTAAACAGGGACAGAAAAATTGGGCCTTAGGCAGTGGTGGTGGTGCCCTAAACCAAAAATATTGTTGGAAGCTAACATCATCAAGATTGAGGAGGAATAGGATAGTCACTCTGCATAGGCAGTCTTCAAGGGATCTTACATCCATAGAAAAATCAATCAGTGACATCAGCATCAGGTGCTTGATAGCTGCTGCTGATCCAAGACTGATTCATTTTTATGAATGTGAGCCTATCAAGGGAGTCTGTGGACATGCGCACTCTATGATCCATTACAAACCCTCCAGCAGCATTGAATGTGCGTTCAGAAAGAACACTGGTTGCAGGACAGGCCAGTAGATCAATTGCATATTGAGCTAGTTCTGGCCAGTGGTCCATCCTCAAGACCCAGTAACCCAGTGGATGCTCTGTTGGAAAGGTCTCCAAGTCTGCACTTTTCCCCTAGATATTCCTGCACCATGACATTCCTGCACCATGTAATGCCGACGCTGGCGATGGTTGCTGGAACCAATCAGACCTTGGCGCTGAGAACTGAAAAATTGTCTAAAGGCATCGGTCAGCCGGCCACCTTCTCCACTGCTCTTCCTCTGACTGAACGAAGCTGTCAGGGTTATGCAGTAATCTTTGTCTGTCAGGTTACCTCTCCTCCATGTGTTCACCTTTGCGTGTTTAGCTTCCATGTGCATCTTGCTGTGTCTTCTACGTCTGATTCCAGTTACTGATCTTGGCTTGTTCTCGACTATCCCTGCCTGGTTGTGACCCTGACCTTTGGCGTGTTCTATGTTTATCCTTGTCTGCTAGTCGCCCCAACCTTTGGCTTATTCCCTTACTATCTCTGTCCTCCTGTAGCCTACTGTGGGTGTGACCTGGGAGACCCTGGGGGTCGCGACCTGGAGTCAGTTGCAGCCTAGTCCATCCTCACCACTAGAGGCACCTCCAGGCCCTTTATTAGCTTTGTTGCCCTTCTTTGTACCCGCTCCAATTCCAGTACATCCTTCCTGAGGACTGGTGCCCAGAACTGGACAGCATACTCTAGGTGCGGCCGGACCAGAGTCTTGTAGAGCGGGAGAATTATCGGTTTATCTCTGGAATTGATCCCCTTTTTAATGTATGCCAATATTCTGTTTGCTTTATTAGCAGCAGCTTGGCATTGCATTCCATTGCTGAGCCTATCATCTACTAGGACCCCCAGGGTACTTTTCCATCCTAGATTCCCCCAGAGGTTCTGCCCCCAGGGTATAGATTGCATTCATATTTTTGCTGTCTGTGCCCCTGTTCAGAAGATTTCACCTCACTTTCTGTCCCAATGACAATTGAATTTTGAAAATTTTGGGTTATTAGGGAAACAAGGATTGGTGATAAAGCATCAATGGAGACACCTTTTTCCCATATTAACTCTTACAGGAGAGAATTTCCCTTCCCAGGGGTAGATTTCCTCTCACTTCCTGTTGTCTCCCTCATTTGTAAGTAGGAGTCTTTTGTAAGTCAGATGTTTGAAAATAGGGGACCGCCTGTACATACTATATGGCTTGCCCTATACACTCTGCGGAAAATTGGTCCTTATGTGTTGGTTAGGGATGAGCTTCGAGTTCAAATCAAACTCATGTTCCACTCGAACATTGGCTGTTCGCAAGTTCACCGAACAGCGAACAATTTGGGGTGTTCACGGCAAATTCGAATGCCGCGGAACACCCTATAAAAATCTATGGGAGAAATCAAAAGTGCTAATTTTAAAGGCTTATATGCAAGTTATTGTCATAAAAAGTGTTTGGGGACCTGGGTCCTGCCCCAGGGGACATGGATCAATGCAAAAAAAAGTTTTAAAAACAGCCGTTTTTTCAGGAGTAGTGATTTCAATAATGCTTAAAGTCAAACAATAAAAGTGTAATATACCTTTAAATTTCGTAGCTGGGGGGTGTCTATAGTATGCCTGTAAAGGGGTGCATGTTTCCCGTGTTTAGAACAGTCTGACAGCAAAATGACATTTCGAAGGAAAAAAACCCATTTAAAACTACTCGCGGCCGTTTTTGAAACTTTTTTTTTTGCATTGATCCATGTCCCCTGGGGCAGAACCCAGGTCCCCAAACACTTTTTATGACAATAACTTGCATATAAGCCTTTAAAATTAGCACTTTTGATTATTCATGTTCGTGTCCCATAGACTTTAACGGTGTTGGCGTGTTCGAACAAATTTTGTTCCTGTTCGCATGTTCTGGTGCGAACCGAACAGGGAGGTGTTCGGCTCATCCCTAGTGTTGGTGGTACCAGAACACTGTAAGCCCTCACAGTTACTCTTGGTGGGTGCTGGAACGGGCCCTGCTGCAAAATATTATATCAAGAATTTTAATTACATGCCCCTTTTAAACAGGGGCAGAAATATTGGGCCTTAGGCGGTGGTGGTGGTGGCACAACACTGTAAAGCCTCACAGATACTCTTGATGAGCACAGGAATGGTCCCTGCTGTGAAATATATCCTTTTGTAGCCCAGCCATCATGCACAGAGGAGACCCCTGAACTATTCGACCACAGTGTTGTGTACATGCTGCTGGAGAAAGCACAGCGATTTGAAGGCTCTGATGTTGGTTCCCAGATTGAGGAAGGGAGTAACGTGAGCCTAGAGAGAGGGGGTGCCCAAGAAGGACAAGAAACTGGCAGTCATGTTCCCCCAGCTGCAGCATAGTGCCAAGTTTGCTCCAGTGATGAGGAGGGAGGGGATGATGAGGTCACTGACTCTACTTGGGTGCCTGATAGAATAGAGGAGGAGGAGGAGGCAGCGGCACAACTCCAATGAGGCAGCTTAAAGGCAGCCACACTACTGCATCACACCGCAGAACTCCGCAGGTGCATGGTGCTGTTGACTCCCCTCTGATTTTGAAAAGTTCCTTGGTGTGGGCCTTTTTTGACACATGTGCAGCAGATCGCACCGTTGCTGTTTGCAACCTATGTCTGAAGCGTGGCCACAACAGCAGCCGCTTGGGCACCACATGCTTGACCAGACATATGACGACCTCCCATGCAGTCTTTTTCCTGTATACTATATTTGAGATTTAATATCTCTCGGATATGATTTGGGTTAAATGAGAGTTCTTTGACCATAAGTGAAAGCTTTAACACAATAACATTTATTGGTGAGTAGTTGAAAGTCTATCGAATACACAACCATCTATCTATAGTCTACACCAAGGAAGAAAATATTAGTTTAAAATAAGAGAATTACATGAAGGAATACAGAGTATATTCCTGAAAACATTAATCTGCAAACATATTTAGTTACAAGCAAAATGCAGACCTTTCCCATAATTACCCTTTGCACCAAGGTTTCATTCTGATGGTTGCTCTCCCATAAAAGTGTGTGTTTCCCTCTCATCTAGTCTGTGTATATCATTACATGCTGATGCTTCATTGGTTGGCATAGCGTGGCTGTGATTGGTGAGCTTCCCTATTTCTGGTTAAGGACTGGCTACATCTCCAATCCCTATACTTTGCATAAGTCAGCCCCCTTTAATGCAAATCCTTGTGACTATTCTGAGCAGGAGCTTAACTTGAATTTTCCTGGGAAGTTAGGTATTGATTACGGGTTGGCCTCCCTTCATTGCATATCCCAGCATGGGATCCTTTGAAGTGAGTATGTGTAAAACAATGAGGTTTGGATCCCATTGTTTGTATACATGAGCCTAGGCACGACTTGTCTCGTCTACCAGAGATTTCTGTGAAGATAATATGTTCCGCCCTACATAGATAAAAGCTAAATTAAATATATTCATTAAATATAAATAAATTGAATATAAATTAAATATATTCAAAATTACAACATCCGTTGGCAACAGCACTTGAAAGACCCACATCAAAGAAAAAGGTGGACTTCTCCTTGCTCCTGATCTTAGATCTCGAACCCTACTCCAGTCCTCTCGAAAACCAGCACTGATAGGAATGAAGGTATAGCAATAGGTGTCCCAAGTACTTGCAGCCAATCTGCTAGCAGTACACCACCATCTGATTTTAGCAAGCAAATCTCCCTACCCCAGTTGCTAAACCGTAAAAAGAAATTCGGTCCTAGCCATCCACATGCTCACAGTCTGAATGCTAGCTTGAATGCCAGCTTGGCCAAATTGCTAGCACTGCAACTACTGCCTTTTCAGCTGGTAGACTCTGCCCCCTTTTGTGAATTTGTGGAATGTGCTGTACCTCAGTTGCAGGTTCCAAAACACCATTTCTTTTCATGGAAGGCCATTCCAGCTCTGTAGCGGCATGTGGAAGGCAATGTTTTTGTCTTGTTGGACAGGGCGGTCAGCAGTAAGGTGTATATTACCGCAGACTCATGGTCTAGCAGGCATGGACAGGGATGTTACCTTTCATTCACGGCGTACTGGGTACTCTGCTGGCAGCTGAGAAGGATGCAGGACAGGGTTCAGTATTGTTGGAGCTTGTTCCGCCACCACACCTCCAAAATGCTAGCAGTGATTCTGCCTCAGCTCTCTCCTCCACCCCTCCTCTTCTTCTTCCTCTATGGCCTCTTCTGCAGATTTGTTCTCTGAACCAACTGACATATAATCACACACATAGGTTGGACTTGATGTCTTTTTTTCAACCTCATCTACTATGTAACTATGTAACTCAAGCACTCAGGCAAAAAGATGCCATGCGGTGCATGAGTTACATAGTAGATGAGGTTGAAAAAAAGACATCAAGTCCAACCTATGTGTGTGATTATATGTCAGTATTACATTGTACATATGTTGTGGTCATTCAGGTGCTTATCTAATAGTTTCTTGAAACTATTGATGCCCCCCCACTGAGACCACCGCCTGTGGAAGGGAATTCCACATCCGTGCCACTCTTTCAATAAAGAACCCTCTACGTAGTTTAAGGTTAAACCACTGCTTAGAGGACAGGAGCCACACTGGGGCAGAGATTCTGTCAGCTCTGCAGGGGCAGGCTCAGAGGTGGTTGATGCCACGCCAGCTTCAGCCATGATTGGTTGTATGCGACAATGGCACCAACCTTCTCTCCGCCCTCCGACAGGGACACTTGACTCATGTTCCATGTTTGGCACACATCCTGAATTTGGTGGTGCAGCGGTTCTTAAACAGGTACCCAGGCTTACAAAATCTCCTGAGGCAGGCTAGAAAAGTCTGTGGTCATTTCCAACGCTCATACAATGCCAGTGCTTGGCTGGCTGACATTCAAAGGGAATGCAACCTGCCCACCAAACGCCTCCTTTGTGACATGTCCACCAGGTGGAAGTCAACGTTGGCAATGCTGCAGTGGCTCTACATGCAGCAGAGGGCCATCAATGAGTACCTGTGTGAGTATGGCAACAGGACAGGGTCAGGGGAGCTTGGCTTCTTTTTGCCATGCCAGTTGCTACTGATCAAGGATGCATGCACTGTCCTGTCACCATTTGATGAGGCCATGAGGATGGTGAGCAGCGACAATGCATGCATCAGTGATACTGTCCCTCTTGTCTTCCTGTTGGAGCACACGCTTCATGGAATAATGGCACTGGTGCTGGTGCCACAACACTGCAACCTCTCACAGATACTCTAGTTGGAACGCAGGAACGAGCCCTTCTGCAAAGTAATGCATCAAAAGTTGTAATTACACACACCCCTGTTAAACAGGGGCTGAAAAATTGGGCCTTAGGCACTGGTGGTGGCGCCCAGAACCAAAAATGTTCTTACAAGCTATCAGCGTGATTATTCAAGAGGAAGAGGATAATTACTCAGGATAGTCCATCAGCATAGGCAGTCTTTGAAGGGATCTGAGATTTAAAAAACAAATATTCGGTTACATCAGCATCAGGTGCTTGGTAGCTGGTGGTGATCCAAGACTGATTCATTTTTATGAAGGTCAGTCGATCGAATGAGTCGGTGGACAGACGCACCCTGTGATCGGTTACAAAGCCTCCAGCAGCACTGAATGTGCTTTCCGAAAGAACGCTGGATGAAGGACAGGCCAGTAGCTCAATTGCATACTGTGTAAGCTCTGGCCAGTGATCCATCCTCAAGACCCAGTAACCCAGAGGATTTTCAGTGGGAAAGGTGTCCAAGTCAGATCTTGCCCCTAGGTATTCCTGCACCATGTAAAACAGATGCTGGTTGCTGGAACCGATCATACCTTGGGGCTGCAGACTAAAAAATTGTCAGACGGCCACCTTCTCCACCGCTCCTTCTTTGACTGACCGATGCCTCAGCAACACGTTGTCCAGAAACAGGAGTTTGTAACCTCCCAGTCTCTGGGAACGCGTTGCACAGACCTTTCTGCAAGGCCTCCTGCAGATGTTTCATCCTCTGCTCCCTCTGCGATGGCAAGATAAGGTCTGCAACCTTACTCTTGTAATGTGGATCAAGGAGGGTTGCCAGCCAGTATTGGTCCTTCTCCTTTATACCACGAATACGAGGATCCTTACACAGGCTTTGCAGGATCAGGGAGGCCATGCAGCATAGGTTTGCTGAGGCTTTCGGTCCGGAGTCCTCTGGGTCACTAAGGACGACATGGTCCGCAGCCATCTCCTCCCAGCCACGTACAAGTCCATGTGTTTCTTGGGACTGATCCCTTAAAGACTGCTGCTGATGCTGAGTGCCAGGCTCCACCTCCATACTAACACAATCCTCCTCCTCCTCCTCCTCCTCTTCCTGTGTGATCCGCGGGCACGCAGGAACACTGTCTGGATAAAGGGGGCCTTGAGAGCTAAGGAAGTCCTCCTCTTCCTGCCTCTGTTTTGCCTCAAGTGCCCTGTCCATTATTCCACGCAGCGTGTGCTCCAACAGGTGGACAAGGGGGACAGTGTCACTGATGCATGCACTGTCACTGCTCACCATCCTTGTGGCCTCCTCAAATGGTGACAGGACAGTGCATGCATCCCTGATCATGGCCCACTGGCGTGGGGAAAAAAAGCCAAGCTCCCCTGACCCTGTATTGGTGCCATAGTCGCACAGGTACTCATTGATGGCCCTCTGCTGCGTGTGCAGCCGCTGCAGCATGGCCAACGTTGAGTTCCACCTGGTGGGCATGTCACAGATTAGGCGGTTCTTGGGCAGGTTAAACTCCTTTTGGAGGTCTGCCAGCCGAGCACTGGCATTATATGACCGGCGGAAATGCACACAGACTTTCCTGGCCTGCCTCAGGACATCCTGTAAGCCCGGGCACCTGCCCAAGAACCGCTGCACCACCAAGTTAAGGACGTGAGCCAAGCAGGGCACATGGGTCATTCGTCTCTGTCAGAGGGCAGAGAGGAGGTTGGTGCCATTGTCGCAAACCACCATTCCTGCCTTAAGTTGGCGTGGCGTCAACCACCTCTGAACCTGCCCCTGCAGAGCTGACAGAACCTCTGCCCCAGTGTGGCTCCTGCCCCCCAAGCACACCAGCTCAAGCACCGCATGGCATCTTTTGGCCTGCATACTTGCGTAGCCCCTTGAACGGCTATGGAGCACCGCTGGTTCCGAGGACAAAGCACAGGAAGAGTCCATGGAGGAAGAAGAAGAGGAGGGGGTGGAGGAGAGAGGTGTGTCACAATCATTAGTAGTGGCATTTTGGAGGCGTGGTGGCGGAACAACCTCCAACACTACTGCACCTTGTCCTGCATCCTTCCCAGCTGCCAGCAGAGTCACCCAATGCGCCGTGAAACTTAGGGAACGTCCCTGTCCATGCCTGCTGGACCATGAGTCAGCGGTAATATGCACCTTACCAATGACCGCCCTGTCCACCGAGGCATGGACATTACCTTCCACATGCCGGTAGAGAGCCGGAATCGCCTTCCGTGAGAAAAAGTGGCGTTTGGGTACCTGCCACTGAGGAACCGCACATTCCACAAACTCACGGAAGGGGGCAGAATCTACCAACTGAAAAGGTAGCAGTTGAAGTGCTAGCAATTTTGCCAAGCTAGCATTCAACCGCTGGGAATGTGGATGGCTGGGAGCGAACTTCTTTCGGCGGTGCAGCAGCTGGGGCAGGGAAATTTGCCTGGTACAATCTGACGTCGGTGTACCGAAAGCAGATTGCCCAGTCAGTGTCAGTGTGCTGCCCTTAGGCTGGCCCCTGGAGGGCATCCTGCCCCGTTGGTGATGTGCCTCCTCCTCCTCCTCCTCTCTCCTATCAGGCACCCACGTTGAGTCAGTGACCTCATCATCCCCTCCCTCCTCATCACTGGAGCAAACCTGGCAGTATGCTGCAGCAGGGGGAGCATGACTGGCAGATTGCTGTCCTTCTTGGACACCCCCTCTGTCCGTGCTCACGTTACTGCCTTCATCTAGCTCAGTATCATCATCAGAGCCTTCTAAACGCTGGGCATCCTCCTCGAGCATGTACCCAACACTGTGGTCAAACAGTTCGAGGGACTCCTCAGGAGGACATGGTGGGGCTAGGGAAGGAGTCACTGATGCCATTGAGCCGAGGGAAGAGGCCGCGTTGGCAGCTGCTTTGCCAGACAAAGCACCCTGAGCATGGGTGAGAGAGGATGAGGAGGATAAGGACGGCTTGGTCATCCACTCGACCAAGTCTTCCGCATGTAGAGGCTCAACACGGCCAGCTGCCGAAAAGAAGGCCAAGCGTGTCCCACGGCCATGTGCTGATGAGGATGCACCATCTCCACGACCAGCACTGTTGCCTCTAGACACAGAGCCTGCTTGCCCTCTTTTATTGGCTTGTGACTGTCTGCCTCTCCTTGTTGGCCTTCCAGACATACTAATGGCCTGTAGCTGCACTAAGCTGGGATATATATACTGATACCGCAGCTAGTAAAATCAACTGCCTGTAGTATGAGAACACCACCAACTTTCTACAGGTAGCTTTAGCTGAACACTGTGCAGAGCTCGCAAAAAACTAACTTGTAGCTTATATAGCTGCCTGCGGTAGTGATAGGATCATAAAAAACACCACCAACATTCTACAGGCAGCTTTAGCTGAACACTGTGCAGAGCTCGCACTACACTAACTTCTAGTTTTAGCTGAACACTGTGCAGAGCTCGCAAAAAACTAACTTGTAGCTTATTTAGCTGCCTGCGGTATTGATAGGATCAGGAAAACACCACCAACCTTCTACAGGTAGCTTTAGGTGAACACTGTGCAGAGCTCGCAAAAAAATAACTTGTAGCTTATTTAGCTGCCTGCGGTAGTGATAGGATCAGGAAAACACCACCAACCTTCTACAGGTAGCTTTAGCTGAAAACTGTGCAGAGCTCACAAAAAACTAACTTGTAGTTTTAGCTGAACACTGTGAGGAGGACGCACTACACTAACTTGTAGCTTTAGCTGAACACTGTGCAGAGGTCACACTAAACTAAATTTTAGCTTTAGCTGAACACTGTGAGGAGGATGCACTCCACTAACTTGTAGCTTTAGCTGAACACTGTGCAGAGGTCGCACTACACTAACTTGTAATTTTAGCTGAACACTGTTCAGAGGACGCACTACACTAACTTGTAGCTTTAGCTGAACACTGTGCAGAGGTCGCACTACACTAACATGTAGTTGTAGCTGAACACTGTGAGGAGGACGCACTACCCTAACTTGTAGCTTTAGCTGAACACTGTGCAGAGGTCACACTAAACTAACTTGTAGCTTTAGCTGAACACTGTGAGGAGGACGCACTAACTTGTAGCTTTAGCTGAACACTGTGCAGAGGTCACACTAAACTAACTTGTAGCTTTAGCTGAACACTGTGAGGAGGACGCACTACACTAACTTGTAGTTTTAGCTGAACACTGTGCAGAGGTCACACTAAACTAACTTGTAGCTTTAACTGAACACTGTGAGGAGGATGCACTACACTAACAGTAAATAGTTTAGCTGCCTGACTGTGGTACTAATAGGATCAAAAGAACCCCAGCAATTTTCTTCAGGTAGCTGTAAATACTGTAACAAGACAGGCCTGCCTGTCAGTAGGAAGATAACAGGAACAGATATAGCTAAACTGAATACAGTGTATATATATATATATATATATATATAAATATATATATACACAACACCTGGGATGCATATATATACACAATACACTGTAAGTGCAGCTAACTCACTGACTGTCCTGCCTAATCTAGCTAACTCAAATGAAATGACACTGTCTCTCTCTCTCTCTCTAAGCACGCCGGAACACACTACACAGGGCCGCCGTGTAGGCGGCCTTATATAGTGTGGGTCGTGTTCTAAATCCCCTGAGCCATAATTGGCCAAAGCCGCCCTGGCTTTGGCCAATTACAGCTCTCTCTACTGACGGCGCTGTGATTGGCCAAGCATGCGGGTCATAGTGCATGCTTGGCCAATCATCAGCCAGCAATGCACTGTGATGCCGCAGTGAATTATGGGCCGTGATGCGCCACACGAATTTGGCGCGAATGGCCCATATCGTTCACAATTCGGCGAATGATCGAACAGACGATGTTCGAGTCGAACATGGGTTCGACTCGAATGCGAAGCTCATCCCTATTCAGGAGGCCTTGAAGAAAGGTTTGTGCAATGCATTTCCAGACCCTGTGAGGTTACAATTTCCTGGTGCTGGACAACGTGTTGCTGAGGCTTCTGTCAGGTCACCTGAGGCCAAGTGACAGATGCACACCATTTAGATCAGGAGTGCACCGTAAAGGTAGTGGACCCTACGGCTGACTACTCCGGATAGAAGTCTAGGTGGTTAAGGAAGGCAGGTCCGCTGGAACACCAACACGAATCCCACAGGGGCTAGAGAGTAAGATTCCCCAGGGCGCGGAGTCTAAGAGGCAGTAGGTGTTCACCAGAGCCTCTAGTGGTGAGGATGGACTGGGCTGCAACTGACTCCAGGTCGCGACCCCCAGGGTTTCCCAGCTCACACCCACAGTAGGCTACAGGAGGACAGAGATAGTAAGGGAATAAGCCAAAGGTCGGGGCAACTAGCAGACAAGGATAAACATAGAGCACGCCATAGGTCAGGGTCACAACCAGGCAGGGATAGTCGAGAACAAGCCAAGATCGGTAACTGGAATCAGACGTAAATGACACAGCAAGATGCACATGGAAGCTAAACACACAAAGGTTAAACAGCAAGGCAGGCTTGTAGTGCACAGGTTAATATAGAGTTCCTGGATAGGGGCTGGGGTGGAGCCATGCTTTGAGGAGAGATTATTTAAGTAGCCAGGTGAGAGTGGCTGGCCTCTAAAGGTGAACACATGGAGGAGAGGTAACCTGACAGACAAAGATTACTGCATAACCATGACAGCTTCGTTCAGTCAAAGGAAGAGCAGTGGAGAAGGTGGCCGGCTGAACGATGCCTTTAGACAATTTTTCAGTTCTCAGCGCCAAGGTCTGATTGGTTCCAGCAACCATCGTCAGCGTCTGCATTACATGGTGCAGGAATATCTAGGTGCAAAGTGCAGACTTGGAGACCTTTCCAACAGAGCATCCACTGGGTTACTGGGTCTTGAGGATGGACCACTGGCCAGAACTAGCTCAATATGCAATTGATCTACTGGCCTGTCCTGCAACCAGCGTTCTTTCTGAACGCACATTCAGTGCTGCTGGATGGTTTGTAATGGATCAAAGAGTGCGCATGTCCACAGACTCCCTTGATAGGCTCACATTCATAAAAATGAATCAGTCTTGGATCAGCAGCAGCTATCAAGCACCTGATGCTGATGTCACTGATTGATTTTTCTATGGATGTGAGATCTCTTGAAGACTGTCTATGCTGAATGACTATCCTATTCCTCCTCAATCTTGATGATGCTAGCTTCCAACAATATTTTTGGTTTAGGGCACCACCACCACTGCCTAAGGCCCATTTTTTCTGTCCCTGTTTAACAGAGGCATGTAATTACAATTTCTGATCTAATATTTCACAGCAGGGCCCGTTCCTGTGCCCAACAAGAGTATCTGTGAGGGGTTACACTTTCATGGCACCACCACCAAAGGCCCAATTTTTCTGCCCCTGTCCCAGCAGCAGAAAAGGACAAGCATGCCCCACGGCCACCTGCAAAAGATGCACCATGTCCATGACCAGCACTGTGGACTGCAGACACAGATCCTGCTTGCCCTCTTTTAGTGGCCTGTGAGCGTCTGCCTCTCCTTGGTTGCCTTCTGGACATGATGGGGATTTTGTTTTGCAACACCACACTACACTGTATTCTGTACTGTGTACACCACCAAAAAAGTAGTAGCAACTGCACTATGGGTGCACGGTATTGTGTACATGAACAGAAGTCTAATGGCAACTATGGGTGCACTGTATGTATTGTGTACTGTGTACACCACCAGAAAAGTAGTAGCAACTGCACTAGGGGTGCACGGTACTGTGTACTGTGTACACCGCCTGAAGTATATTAGGAACAGTGCACCAGGAA